>VYZP01078363.1:0-15886 GCA_013400635.1 Hypocryptadius cinnamomeus | reverse complement strand
CGGGGCCCCCGCGGTTGGTTCGGTGCCCGGGCGGCCCCGCCGGCCGAGCCCGCGCGCGCGGGACGCGGTAACCAGATATTTCAAAAACAAAGACGTCAGCCCACACTGCCCCGCGCGCGCCCCCCCGGCATTACGTCATCCCACAAGGCCCCGCGCGCTCAAGAAGCTTCTGAAGGGGGGGGTGGCCATGGCGACCCGGGCCGGGTCCGCGCGCCGGGCCCTGGCCCCGCCCCCCCCGGGGACGGGACGGCGGCAGCCAATGGGGAGCGCGCGGGGTGACATCATGCGCTATTTTTAGCGGGCTCGCGGCCGCTGATAAGTGAAGGGCTGCACGGCGGGAGCGGGCGCAGAGCGCGGGGCGGGCGGGAGCGAACGAGCGCGACTGAGTGCGGCCGCCGGGACGGTGGAGCGGGAATAGCGCGGAGCCGGGCAGGGAAAGTACTTGTGGCGGCGGAGCGGCGCCCCGGCACCACCGGCACGAGGAGGAGGAGGAGGGCGGCGAGGCGTCCCGCCAGGCCGGGCGGGCTCTCAGCGCGGCAGCGGCAGCAGCGATCCAGTAAGGCTCCGCGTTTCTCCTTCCTCGGCTCCGCGTTCCCCTTCCCCGGGAGGGTCGGGGTGCCCGCGGGGAGCTGAGCGGCGGCCGGGCAGCTTCCCCTCCCCGGACTGTGTTCTATGAGTGCAAAGATGGAGCCTACTTTCTACGAGGATGCGCTGAGCGCCGGCTTCGCGCCGCCGGAGAGCGGCGGGTACGGATACAATAACGCCAAGGTGCTGAAGCAGAACATGACGCTGAACCTGTCCGACCCCTCCAGCAACCTGAAGCCGCACCTGAGGAACAAGAACGCCGACATCCTCACCTCGCCCGACGTGGGGCTCCTCAAACTGGCCTCGCCCGAGCTGGAGCGGCTCATCATCCAGTCCAGCAACGGGCTGATCACCACCACGCCGACCCCGACGCAGTTCCTGTGCCCCAAGAATGTCACGGACGAGCAGGAGGGGTTCGCCGAGGGCTTCGTGAGAGCTTTGGCGGAGCTGCACAACCAGAACACGCTGCCCAGCGTCACCTCGGCCGCCCAGCCTGTCACCAGCGGGATGGCACCTGTGTCCTCCATGGCCGGCAGCACCAGCTTCAACACCAGTTTGCACAGCGAGCCCCCGGTGTACGCCAACCTCAGCAACTTCAACCCCAACGCGCTCAGCTCCGCGCCCAACTACAACGCCAACAGCATGGGATACGCGCCCCAGCATCACATAAACCCCCAGATGCCCGTGCAGCATCCCCGGCTCCAGGCTCTGAAAGAGGAGCCGCAGACTGTACCTGAAATGCCGGGGGAAACTCCTCCCCTGTCCCCCATTGACATGGAGTCACAGGAGAGAATCAAAGCCGAGAGAAAGCGCATGAGGAACAGAATCGCCGCGTCCAAATGCCGGAAAAGGAAGTTGGAAAGGATTGCCCGGTTGGAAGAAAAAGTGAAAACTTTGAAAGCCCAGAACTCAGAGCTGGCATCCACTGCCAACATGCTCAGAGAACAGGTTGCACAGCTTAAGCAGAAGGTCATGAACCACGTCAACAGCGGGTGCCAGCTCATGCTCACACAGCAGTTGCAGACGTTTTGAAGAGACTCTTCAGCAAGAACTGTGTGTTGTGGTACAACTAAAACAGGAAAAATCCAAAGTGGCAGAGGCATAAAGCTAATGGCAAAAGCTGAGGGCTGAGTCCTGCCTGTGCTCCGCAAAGCGCATGTGTGGAAAGACTGGCAAAGCCTTCAGCTGGAGCCGGGAGTGCAGCGGCCAGCGCTGCTCCGGGAAGTGCTGTTCCTGCTCGGATGAGATGTCAGATCTTCGTTTAACATTGACCAAGACCTGCATGGACCTAACATTCGATGATCATTCAGTATTAAAGGTTAAACTGCAATAGAAACTGTAGATTGCTTTATGTAGTATTCCTTAAGAAAAAAAAAAAAAAGTGGGAGGGAGGTTTGTGGGAGGCTGATAAACAAAAAAAAAGAACTGTTCTGCCTGCCTTCAAGTAAATTGTGTATGTACATATCTTTTTTTATTTTATTTTATGAAAGTTGATTAATGTCAATAAACTACTTCATGACTTTGTAAGTTATTTTTATGTTGTTTATTTGGGCACTGCCCAGTATTGTTTGTAAATAAGAGGCTTTTTTTTAGCACTCTGAGTTTACCATTTGTAATAAAGTATAATTTTTTAATGTTTCTGTTTCTGGAAAAAAAATTCTAGAAGGTTCTATTATATTTAAGAAAAATAAAATAATTAAAATGTATTTTCCCCTCACACTTTTTTTTTTTTTTTTTTTTTTTGGCTAGTACCTTAGTTGGGAAAATGCCCTTTGGGCTGCACTCTGAAGGGTAGGGATTATGCTGAACTTACTCTAACTCCAGACATGTCCTGGGGAAGGTGTGAGGAGGGGAGGGAGAAGCCAGATTATCCTCATTAAACTCCTAAAACTTTTGGGGTTCTCCTGAAGTTGGATTCCCCAGCTGCAGCCTGCCTGCCTGCCTGGTTCTTGGGGCCCAGTTCAGACATCTGACTTCAGGCAGGGTTGTGGAGGGGTGGAAAGGCAGGGAACGAAATTGTTCCATAACTGGAGCAACTGGCTACTTGATCTGACATGTTTTTTATTAAATTAATGCCCTCAAGAAGATAAGGCAGGTGGTTGTATTAAGAAAATTATGCTGTAGGCTTAAAAAATAAAAATATTCACCTTTATGCCTGTGTTTTCTCAGGTAGGAGGTGATTCTTGTCTGTTAATATTTATGACAATGCTGCTGTCAACAGTAAAATAAGTTTATAACCCTTCCCCTGTCTCTAAATCCTTTCCCTTTTGGGTGTTACTCTGGGTTCTAACCTTCTTGGCAATAGAAAAGCTGGGAAAACTGAACCTATTGGGAAATGAAAACAGCAACTTGTTGAAAAACAGCAGCTCCTGTTGCTTGTTTCTAGCAATTTGCTGAAAACAGCAACTTCTCAGGCACTTCCCAGGTATTTTTTTACAAAACAACTCTGTTTTTTACTACAATGACAATACACAGGTATATCTCAGAAACATGCTACTTTACTTGAGGGGGGTGGGAAACAGCTTTATTACCAGGATTTTAAACACTGCACCCAATTAATTTTGTTTAATAAACCTATTTGAAGGAGACCAGATGTTTTCCTGTTTGCTGTTTGGAGCCAAACAGCTAAGAAAAAATAGATTATATCAAAAGACTGCCAGAAAATATTAGAAAATCATTATTCTCAAGCAGGCAGGTTTTTTTAAAAAAGTATTTTTTGCCTTAAATTGGAACATGCCTAATTTTAATTGAAGTGACAGTGTTGGTTAAGGTCACTTCAGAAAATGACTAGATAGTTCTATATATAGATATTTATATATACACACCTTTATTGTTATCAAAATGATACTCTGAAACTTGCAACCACGGTGGGTCAGTTCCTTACAGGAAGCAGAGAAGTATCTTCCTCTAACTTTTTCCCCCATCTATTACACATTTTATCACACAAGGGGTTGTTTTAATGTTTTAAAGATGCTCTTTTGGTAGTGTCCTTCCACATCCCAAGCACGTGTCAAGGTAGGCACCGTTTGGAGGGTGTTTGCTGCTGTCAGAGGAATACAACTGTAACAACACCAACCAAACAAAGGGTTACTAGGAGGATTCCCAAGTTTGCCAAGAGTACATTTTGCTGATGTCAGCAACCCGGAAGGTAAGTTGATTTTGACCATATGTAGGAATAGACAGCAGAGGGATAATACACAGCACTGCTGGGTGTGGTTTTACAGGGATTTAGCAAGTGCCAACTAGCAAAATAAGCAGGGCAAGGAGATTAATTACCTGCAAAGGTGCATGTTTAACTCTCAGCAGTGCTGGGTTATGGAAGAGACGTTACTAGCAAGCATTCTGCTTAATCACCTAATTACGTAAAAAATAAATACATTACATAAAATACTATGTTAATTAAAGCCAGCTGAGTGACAGTCTGCTCCACCCTAGCCTCATGTGCACACACAGACATTCAGAAGTGCAGTTGTGTGTTCTGTCTCAGGGTGACATTCTGTGGCATGGCTGAGAGCTCCTGAGCCATGGCACTGCTGGCTCAGTGGGCACCACGGGTTGGGTTGTTCCTGTCACGCCAATATTCCAGTGGTGTCCACTCACAGAATCTGCCAGGCAAGGTGGGTGTAGTGCCAGTGAGCTTCACAAGGAGATGAGGAGCACTTCAAGATGAAACTTTTCATTGGTCCCTCATCACATTTGAGGATTAGGCCTAAAAGAGGGCAAAGTAAGTTTATATTCTTTGCTCCTCCATCTGTTTGTAAACAGTGCAGTGGGCTGGGAGCCTGTTGCTATCTGGTCCACCTCAGCCTAGATTAAAATTCAGCACTCTCAGTTTATTTCTTAGTAGATCACTGTGTGATCAATACACACAAGGGTAATGAAAGACCTGTGTGCACTTATATGTGGTGAAATGCAAAGTTTTAACACTTACTTAACTGCCAAGACTAAAATTGCCTAATGCACTGTGGGCCTTACTGCTACAAGGAATAGTCAGTCCTCTCTGAGATTCAGAGAGAAACTCTTTTTGTTGCCCCAGCTGTATTCACAAGGGAATATTTTGCAAATAACAGCATTGTGAACATGTATTTTGTTTGGCTGTGAGTGTTGTCAACGGATTCAGGAAGTGAAGTCAGAAAAAGGCAGGGTTTCAAACAGGGCAGGCTACACAGAAATGCCTGGGCAAAGAGCCTCTAATCAGAACAACATGTTTGGGACACAGGAATATTAATTAGAATTTGGGTCTCTATTGAAACCAATAGAAGCCTCACACTTCTATCCCATGAACAGAAGTGAGCTACAAAGAGCGGTTTGACCATCATTACTCACTGAATATTTTAAATCCAAAGTACTTTTCATAATAGGAAGAACAGTAACAATTTGACTTATTCTTCAGTGGGACAGAGTTAGAGTTACCAGCCACTTTCAACCTCAGAACACAGTGGAAGTTTGTGCAGGCCCCTGTGTATCTGTAGGTCTGAAAAATACCAACCTCAAAACAGAGGACTTTAAATACCAGCCTAAGGCAGCACACACCCATTTAACAATGAAGTCCGAGGACCAGAGATTCCTCAGCTATCTCTATTTTATAGGGAGCTGTCTGGAAATCCAGACAATATCCCTCCAATCTATGTGAAAAATGGCTGACAGTTCTGTCCCATGCAGAAGTCTAAGAAATCCATTACAATAATTACTTTCTGAAAAGCAGCTCAGGCTGGAACAAGCTCAGGCACTGCTGGAGAGCACCATGGCGTGGGCTGTGCCATGTCCAGGAGAAGCACAAGGCAGAACTGAAAAAAAATCCACTTATCTTTAAAATCAAGCCTAGCACTTTCTCTGTTCTCCACCTCTCCTTCCCTCCCCTTATTCCCAAGACTCCTGTGTAACAACATGGAGTTACCCACATCAAGAACTAAAACCAGTTCAGGCAAAGTTGGCTGTGTAGAAAATAAAAGTTGCAAGCACCATGAGTGAACACAAAATATTGCTAACAGGCAGATGGACAGCAAGGAAATATTTGAAATTACCATATACACAAACCCATTACAAAACAGAAGTACCTTAGGAACATCTGGCACCAGCTGAGGGACAGGGGAAGGAAGGTGGCATTAGCCTTACAAGTAAAGAAAAGGAAACTTCAAAATGCAGATGGTTTGCTTTTTGGGAAGGTAATTCTTCCAGAGAAGTGCTTGTTCCTTGCAATTACATGCACTGCCAACACCAGAGCATGCACCCAAGGGCTGGTGGCCATCCTAATTCTCCACAGATCCATTACTGTTGACATGAACAGGATAATGCATCCTCTGAACAGAGAATGTGCTCCTTACAAAGGAAACTTGTAAAAAGTCATCATATAATTTACCGTGAAAGCCTCTGACTACTGAAACACTTTTAGAGGGGTTTTGCACAGCAGGGCCCTCTTTTCCAATTCTGCACATCATTCTTTGCAGTACTTTTTTGTTAAGAAACAATGCAACTACAAAAATCAAATTAGATTTTCATCATGGTCCCTTCTGTCCTTAAATATCCGAAACACTAGAAGCACAGCTACAATGGGGAAGAATGGCTTTTTAAAAAGTTAATTAAATATTGAAAACACTGCTAATTTTCTTAGTTACAGAGTAACAACAGACATCAGGGGAAAACCAAACAAAAACCTAATTCAGAAAAATGAGCAAGTAATCTGTTTTTGAACTCTCATACAGAATTTGATAGGTCATGACCGACCTGATTAATCTAAATCTCTGTAAAATACCTAGAAACTGTGAACAAAAGCAGAAGAAAACTTAGTATTTGTCTTCCTCTGTCTCAAAATTATTTTCTAGTTTTGAGTCTTATATTCTCCAAGCAATCTCTAAGTTGAACCCTTAAACAAAAGGACGAGCAACTTGCTGAAAATTCCTCTGAACTGTGAATTTCATTCCTTATTCTCTTTTTAATTAAAACAAACTCCTGTGAGACCTGGCAGCATAATAACACCAAAGATGTGGGAAACAGGATAGAAGTCCAGCAGATGGAGCTCAAAAGCAAATAGTCCTGGAACCAGCTGCACAGATGCCTCGAATAGGAGCCTCTGCTTAGGTGGTGTAGTAGCCAAAAAAGACTTCAGATGAAACCTGTTATCATACAAGTGTGCTAAAACCAGAATAATTTGAACAGCTTTCCTGAATTCTTAAAATAATCACTGCAAAGAGGAGGGAGATCCTGCATGATTTTAGTCACAGAATAACCACAGTTACACCAGAGGACACTAAGAGTTCAGACTGAGTGTCCATGGCTGTTTTTGTGAATTCTTCTCCCCAGTGATAGCTTAGCTGCATGGCTTTTAGATGGCTGCTGTTAGTACACCTTTCTACCTCAGGTAACAAGTCATGAAAACACACACGACACAGGGACCATCCGATAACCTTGCTGTCCAAACTCACAAAGCCTCTCTCTCACACAGCACTGTACTGAAAAGAGAAAACTGAACACGTTTTTAATCTCCACTGAATGGATCACTGGTAAGTTTAAAAGCACGACCAAGCACTACCAAAATTGGGGCCTATCTATTTCAAGGGATGTGATTCTCAAAGTAGATGGCTTTGTGTGATGGCAAATCAAACCATCTTGGCAACTATGAAAAGTTCATTTCCATTTGTGTCAAAAAGCAGTTTTAGAACTTTCAACAGCAGCAAAACTTGTAAGCTGCAGCACACACCTTGCAAGCTCTGGAGGTTGTTTTATTTTCACCTTGAGAAATCAGACACAAAACCCCATAACACTTTAGAGATATAGTCAGGATTTTTTTCAGTTTAACTTGTGACACCTAGCAAAGCTGTGGTAGGAGGCACCACAGGTTCTCGTTATAGTTGACAGAAAAGCACTGGCCACTTCAGAGAGTGATCTGGATAAATTAAATTGCTGCTTGAAGTGCCTGTGCCTCAGCAACGAGGCTTTTTTAACTTAGGAGCCTCCAGTCAGATAGGATGAAACCAGGGAGCAACAATTACCTGATTAGAATCAGGAGACATTCACTGCACAGAACATTTTGCAAACATCCACCACGTGTTAGTGATGAACAAATTTCCATATGCAAAGCTTTACTCTGCTGCAGCCCATACCTAATGTACACCTTTTTTTTTCCTTATCCAAATATTATCCCCAAATATTAACTGTGCAAAACTCCTTGCAAGAAGTAATTAAAAACAAGACTTACAATGAACCCTCCAGTGGTGTCTCAGGGCCCCAGTCAAGATATGATCTTTATCATGTTAATAATCACCAAGTGTCTGACCCAAATACCTGAAGGGGAAAAAAAGAACCTGAATTCTTCAGGCAAAATCCATCCCAAATTTTCTTGTTTGGCTCTGCTTTCAATCATATGGATTGTCTGTTCTCCCTGCTTCCTGACTGAACAAGATAAAGTGTTTGCAAGTACATATATTTTAATTAGTTAGGCAACTGATTTAATATGCAGAATTACATAAAAACTATGTAAAAAATATACAGTAAGTGCAGCTGACTCCAAAACAGGAGTTTGCAGTTAGTCTTCAAAAACATTACTGACCAAAACAACCCCTGGAAAGTTAACATAAAATTTCCTTCTTTAAATGATGAATTGTAAGCAGAATTCAATGTTCTTTGCCCAGGATGCTCCTCTTTGAAGCAGAGATTTCTAACCAGTATCTTTCTGGTACAGCACAATTTCCAGTTTTCAGGAGTGTGACCTATGGAAAAGCAGGCAGCTTTTCTCTAGGCAGATGTATCTGTGCTTTTAATACATCACCATGGTTAAAGACTTCTGGATTTTATTTCCCACTTTTGCACTCCAAAAACCACCCCAGCTCAGGATATTTAGGGAAGTGGCCCTTCACTACACTTAAAACTACTGACAGTTTAGGCTCTGTGTAATTTTGGAGAAGTAACAATAAAGTTGACCAATCTGGCTGTTTCTCAAAATCCTGACAGTTACCAACAAAGTAGCACAAGTCCTGAAGATGCTGAATATCCCTGTTTTGGAAACCAGGACAGTGATAAATATTGGAAGGAAATGAAGGAAGGAAAGGAAGGAAAGGAAGCAAAGGAAGCAAAGGAAGGGCAAAATACTTTCTACCAGGAGCTGGATTTTTTCTTAGATTAACTTTTCATTTTGTAAGAAAGTTACACAGCTCCATCTCTTTCAAATGGATGGTTTCAAACTGGTCCAAGTGTGCACATCTGTCTTTTTATGCAACCCAGGGCCTCGCTGAACGACCTCAGGTAGCTTTAGCTGGTGTTTGATGAAGGTACCAAGGAAGCAGTTCAGGTTTCTGTGCCTACAGTTTGTGACTGCAGGAGCCACTATTGCTGCAGGGGCTGCTGCTGCCAGGCAAACACCGACAGAGGCACCTCCTGCACTTAGGGAGCTCAGCTTTGATGTGTATAAGCATTTTTTGTACCTCGGTGTCAGCCTAAGCAACCACCTTTTCCCTTCTCCTTTTCTTTTCCACTCCCTCTTTTGTGCTGGTAGTGCTTTTGGGAATATTTTACCCTGCACTGCTCCCTTTATTCTGTTACCCACGGAGCTCTACAAACACCTGAAATGACAGGGAGCAACTGGAGAGGTGGAACACAAATGCAGGTACAGGCAGTGAGGATGTGGCATCTCCTGAAAGAAATGCTCACAGCAATATCCAGATTGCCACAGATTGAGCCAGAACTCCTAAATTCATTCTTCTCAATGGAACTTACAGTATAAAAATGCCCAGACAGATTTTGCACCAGTTTTGCTAACTTAAGTTCACACTTTTGGTTAAACAAGCTCAGCTTCCCATATGGACAAACCTATAAAACATGGTTTGACTTTCCCAGGGAACATTTTTCATGCAGCCATTAACTTGAACGAGAACTGTGAGACATTACTGTACCTGCTTATGAAACTGTTTTTGTTAGATGACTAACTTTATGCATATATGTTTAAAATTATTTAAGAGGGCAGTGAGGTTATTATTCCAAGTCTTATAAATGGAATTTCTTGCACATGTTCCTGATATTGGCTTCCATGCCTGTTTTGAATTTACTTACAAAGTACACTACCACACCCACAATTAATTTCAAGCTATTTCCTTGGCCCCCTCCGTTCGCTGCATTATCATCCTCACGTGCAGAAACTGCTCCTGTGTTTTTCAGTGCACAGGAAATGCCAGGCTGGCAGCATGAGAAAGGCTTGGATTTAAACTAAATGTTAATGGTTGTTGCTGTAGTTTGAATGTGGCAACAATGAAAAGCTCTCGCATTTAGGATCTACAACTCCTATTTGCTACTGGCAAAGCCAGTTAGGGTGCAAATCAAACTCTAAAGGTAACAATGACAACGTAAGGACAAAAGCAACAAAGTAATGAGCTCAAGGAAGGAAAGATCTTCTGAAGTTACTCTTTTTTTCTGTTAAAAACAGCCCAATTCTCAAACTTGTTGCAAATGAGGAACGCCAGCAGCTCGGTGCCACCTGATTTTCTGTAGCCTTTCCAATAGTGCTTCCTCCTGGAATTTAGTTCTACTTGTTTTGACACTTGCACAGCCCAATGTAAGAAAGAAAAGCTCCCATTATCCCCTTTTTAACACACTGCCCGTCAATCCAGGAAAGCACTGCCACCCATCTCACCCCTTCCTGCCTCTCCAGGAGAGTCTCACTCCTCTGCTGGCAGTCGTGATCTACGGCAATTAAGAAGAAATAAAACGCCTTGTCTTTACAACTGTACAGAAACAGGAACAAGCAAGGCCTCGCCATTAACACACAATAATAAACCCAGATTCCTCCCTGTTTCTGGGGTTCAGCTGGTACCATACCAGCCAAGAGCACAATCAGTAATGAATTTGAGTTCTAATTCCAGCTACAGCTGTACATGAGGAGCTCCTTTATGGTTGCACACACAGTTTTCCATAACTGCTGATTGAGATCTGCAATGTAGAAATACTGAGCTTAATTCTCCTTTTCCCAGGCAGGCCAGGTCTTGGCTTAAAAAACAAAGCTGAAAAGCCCCAAACCAAACAATTTGGTCTTGCTCTAAATCCTCCCTCTGCTTGGATCCTCAAAATGATACTGACTTCACAGAGATCTACTCTCTGATTTAAATGACTCCATGAGCCTGTGAGTTCAAAAAGAAAGGTTTTATAAGTACAGGCTCAAAACAAACAGACTGTCCATGTAGTAAAAATTACCACTTTTGCCTTACAACTAAAAATGATCATTAAACGATGATGCTCCAAAAATCTATGAAAGGCCCTTCAAATTCATGAGAAGAGTCAGAATAAAAGCAGAGCTCTCAATTACTGAGAATTTTTGATGGCTTGCTATTTCTTTTGTGCACATCCATCAGTATTTCATAGTCCAAAGCCTGTCCCATATGAACAACGATATATTAAAATGTATTTTGATTTATTTATCAAACTAGGTTAAACTATGTTTAAACATTGCTGGTTCTAGGTCTAAAACTGGAGTATTAAGATTCACCATGTTACAAAAAACCTAAGATTCTTCAAGTCCATTTGCCTAATATATGCTTGCCATGTCTGACATTACAAGCCTCATCCTAATCTGGAATTTAGCTATTATTTGATACTTCATGTTCTAAGATTCCTTCCTTAAATCCAAAGCTTTAATTTAAGCCAGCTGTTCCACAATAACTCAGCAAGTGTGGGATTTTCCCACTAGATGAAAATGATAAGCAGGATTTTTTTGTTTTTAAAGATACATTATGAGCCCATTGAGAGATGGCTCCTTTTAAATAAAGGCAAAGAAATTGTCACAGCTGGTTCAGCCATGTAATGTGAAAATGATCCTGTGCAACACAGCTGGGTTTGTTGCTGGTATTGCATTGGCCATGTCATGGGTTAATGTACAAAGTTATGTTGGCTTTTTTAGCTTTCCATTTTTACTGACCTGTGCACTTCATTTCATGTTGATAATTAATACATGAATATTAACAATATAATATTCTAAATAGGTATTTTTATTCAAATTGCAGCATACACTGAAGAGTATTTGTGTTCATAAGGGAGGGTGTCAAAGTGCACATCTGTACTACAGAATGCTACTGGTGTATTATTAAAATACAGACAGTTTTAGCATTGAAATATATTGTCAATACCATTTTGATCACAAGAAAATGGCAAATGGCCTTAGGAAAAAAAAAGCACTGTCATACTAGAGTAAATGGCAGGTAAAGGGTTAAAATCAACACAGGATTTGAGAGTAACAGAACGTTTTCCTGCAAACTCCTTGTATGGTGTGATCCAGGGGAAGGTCCAACTCAAGTGCTGGATGTTCATACAGGATTTCCTATGACTAATGCTGTCAGCATTCAAGACTTTTGATTTAAAATGTGGGTGTTATACACAGATAGGAAATTTACCATTTACAATTTTGTACTCAAAAATGAATGGAAATTACTGTGATTTTCAGATTCATTTTCTGTACGTGGAATGATAGTATAAAATAAGGAAGTCACTGAGTGGCATATGCTGGGAGTGCCTGCCAAGCTTTTACACAAGTCTTTTATATTTGGATGGGATTCACAGGTAGCTTGTACAGGAAGGCCTTTTCCTTCCTTATTTTTCAAAAGCTTTGCTGGATGGAAATTATGCCAGTAAGTAAAAGAGGGGAAGGGGGAACAAACCACCATCCCAGTGGTTTTCGTGTCAATTCAAACAAAACTGAAAGTCACATCTAGATGACATTGATGCATCCTGTTGTAAAATAAACTAACAAAACCCAGCCTAGGAAGCACAAAAGATGTTTTTGATTTGAAAGATTCAGAAACAAAGTAATACAGAAAGCAAAGCAAACTGGGAAATGCAAACTTGAAATGTAATCTGTTACAATTAAGTTCAATTTGCCAATATTTCTAGCAAATCTGCCATGGCCAGGTACACTCTCCAGCAGGTTTGCTCTGAATTCTGTTGCAAGCTCTGGCTGCTTCAGATAATGTTTAAATAGAGATATTTTATTGAATTAAACATAAAGTCACTAAAAGCACTTGAGCTGTCATTACAATATCCCTTCTATGCACTTCTTAATGTCACATTTATCCCATTTTCACGATGCAATATTAACTTTTAATTGAAACTGAGATTTCCCTATGTCTTGTGACACAAGGGAAAAAGAAGGTTGATTCCAGCTATTAAAAATCATTATTCTTTCCTTAATCTGGGTCTTCTAAAATCCCTAGTGGGCATATTACTGTTCTATTATTGAGCCAAGGATTTTGCTTCACTGGCACCATATGATATATAAATACATTTATAGGTAAATTACAATGGGTCTAGATGCCTGTTCAGCATCTACCACATCACCTGCAGGAGTCCCACAAGATCTCAATTTAAACCTCAGAGTCTTGTAAACCCAGAACTGCTATTTAGGCAAGGAGAGGAAAAACAACAACAACCAAAAAATAAAATATTTTTTTTTTAAAAAGCACAAACCAAAAAAACTTTTAAAACTTTCTCAAACAGGGAATGCTTCGACTGCTTAGTAAAGGAAACTGAATTTATGAATGAGTGTGTTGAGGTTAGAGGGACAGTGTGGAAGAGACTCAAAAAGGCATAAGGTAGCAATATTCAGAGGGTGAAAAGGAAAGTAGTGCAGGGGCTATGGAAGACATCAAAAGGATGCCTGAAGAGATGCAGCTCTTGTAAAGACTGCTGGTGGAGTGTGCAGTTCTCTCCAGCTGGACATCAGAACCAAACATACAAGTTATGGAAGCTATTATTTATTAAATAAAAAGGATGCTGACATAATGAGTCAAACTTGTGCTTTGTCCACAGAGCAGCTGTGGCACAGGTACCAACCCTGTGTGCTGTGAGAAGAGGCATTCCTAGGGAAAGGAAAATCCATGCTCTGTGTTTGCATTACTCCTGTGACCAAATCTAGGGGTTTTTTCCCAAAAGCCTCTTTATGCAGCAAATAATTCTCTGCTCCCAGTGCAGACTAGAGGAGCAGGGAACAAAAGACTTAGTTCCAGGCATGGGAATAGAGAAGTCTGAAATGAAAGCTCCAGTTCATATGGGACTGCACATGATCTGCACAGCGATGGAAACTGAGGGGGCAGCCAGGTCATGGCTTTCCCCTGCTGCATGAATCACTCTTTGAATGGAAATTTGAGTAGGAAGACAGAACGGCTCGGGAACAAAGGGAGCTGCTGGAATATCACAGGTGCAGCCCAACACAGAAGGGTGTTTTGGGACATGCCAAGGAAAGCAAACACCATGAATCTGGAGGAGTTGTCAGGACTTTGTGATTTAGGGAGCTCTCCAAACCAACAAGGGTGTTTCTCACAGAGTCAAACAGACCAGAGGACAGCTGAGGTCCCGAGCCAGTGCTCCAATGAATCAGGTCCTCAGTGCTGGAGCTTTATTCAGAACTCAGAAAAAGACAGGAGCTGCTAATGTCCTACTGATGTTCCTGGGAGTCACACTGGCACTCCTCTGGAGCTGGGTGTGTAACCATATCCTCTGCTGAACTGGAGCTGAGGTGAGGTGCAGGAATTCAGAGCCTGACACACAAGAAGACACTTTCTGGGGGAACCAAAATAGTCAGTGAAAGGCAGAGGATTCAAACAGAGGGCAGGGGAAGCTGCCAGAACTGGGAAGGGGAGATAACATGAAAGAATCAACTCTATATCCCTCTGAATGAGAAATACTGTGAGCAAAAGACACCAAATTATAGAACTGAGAACAGACCAAAACACCAATAAGAAAGAAACAATTACATGGCTGTGATTTTCTGCTACAGCAGGAAAGTTAAACTTCATTTTCATGTATAACAAATATAAACTGAATGCAACGAAAAATCCAAGATGATTTTAACCAGTTGATCAGGTTGGAGTACAACTAAATAATAATAAAGGCAAATGGAATAAATAAATAAGCAAGCAACTGCTTCCATATTTTTTTTCCAGAAGAAGGAAGGAAAAGAATACCAATTTTTTAAAAAATGTGGTTACAAGCTAGCCCCTTGGGTAATTTCAATTGTCTAAAGACTAGGAAAGTGCTATAGCTAGAGAGATTTAGTTAGAACAGTGAAGATGTACTGGTGATAGATTTTTATGGTCACTAAGAAGAAAATGCTGCTTGCTACTGGTGTAAATTCAGAATAATTTTCACTAAGTACTCTACCTCTACAAAGCAAATTCGGCCAAAAGGTTTCTCTGGGAGATGCAGTGACAGCACCACATTCTTCTGGGAGCAATGCTGGGGCTGTGAGGAACATCCACACTGTCTTCACCAGTTACAGAACTCCTATAAAGTATTTCTTTAAGTTTTCACTGACAAAGTGCATGCTACTGACTCAAAATCACAAGGGCTTGTTTGGTTTACAATGCAAAAAAATCTGCCCATTTTGGAGAAAAACCCTGTCGCTCTCTTCATTTGGTTTTGCTGATCCTTAAAGCTGCCTTGGCATTTAGTAATTCAATACTTTTACATCATTTATATTTTATCCTAATGATAGGATAATCACCAGTTAGACACAAAAACTGTAGTTTTTTTTAAACTTTGCATTATGAAATTTGCAGTAGCTAAATATATCATTCATCAAATAAGAACATTTTTCTTTCAAACCAACTTTTATTTTATCTATTGTGATCTGAAACAAGAATGTTTCTTTTCTTTACCCCTGTGAAGCTAAACTAGCAACTTTTTTTCCTTCAACCTCCACTATGTAGCCTTTTAGAAAACAACCTGGCAAGTAATGCCATGAAGAACTTTGGAAAAAAACGTTCATTATTCAGAACCTGAATGGCACAAAAAATGGTTCCTAAGTAGTTTGGTCACTCTTCTTAAATTCACTCCTAAATGCATGATAAACTGGAAAACAGCCCTAATCCTCACGTAGGCTGAGTTAAGTATTTGTTAATTTCCTGGAGTTGGATGCAGCCAGCCTGCTCTGCTGGCATTTACAGCCATCAGTGGCACTTTGCAGGTGTGCACTGTCCACTCACAGTTACCCTGGCTTGGGAACTTCATGGAAGTACTCATTAATCTTTGGGAAAAAGAACAGTTTGCATTGCATGGGTGCACTGCTTAATGTGACCTTCATTTGTTTATGCCTGAGGAAACGGCCCTACAGTGCTGAGATAAGACTGTGGCTTGTTTTGGAAATAGAATAAAATACCTGGGGTATTATACCAGCTGCTGCATTATTGGTATTTTGAAAGCATCCATGAGAGTGGACAAATGTGGGAAGCTGTGGCTTCTGCAGGTCTCTCTTTCAAGCACTGTGCCTGCCCCAGGCTCCACAGGGGTGCTACCAAGAGGTGTGTGGGATGGGATGGGATGGGATGGGATG
>VYZP01078360.1:0-28360 GCA_013400635.1 Hypocryptadius cinnamomeus | reverse complement strand
AAGCAAAATATCTTTGTTATCAGATATGTCCCATGTGTAGAAGCTGAGTATTGTAATGTAGAAGCTTTTTATAGTAATGAAAGAAAATTTGTTGTGATTTGTGTTGCTTGTAGGCAGATGTCCCCATTGGCCACACTTGAAAATCTTACACCAGTGCTCTCTCATATTTGTGGCTCCTCTACTGAGTACAGACACTGTCACTAAAGTAGCATCTTCAATATATTTGCTTAATTTGCTACCTCTAATGCAAGCTGCTTAAGCTGAAGTTCTGACTTGCCTTACAAGAACATAGGCAGTACCCATGATAGTGATGCTGCTGTGACTCTTCAGCTGATGGCCATGGTCTGCTGATAGCAGAATGTTTTGACATAAATGTCTTTCAGGACTGTAAGATATGCTGTGCTATAAAATGTTTGTATTACTGCTGCTGGAAAGATTTAACTGGAAATGACGATTGTCTGGCATTTTTCAGGTATGGTTACCAATGAAAAATGGCAGAAGAGTGACTCCATGCAGGTTTGTGCTGGGTGGTGTGACTTAGTCTCTCTGCAGAGATAGCCTACCAGTTTGTTCAGCCAAGGCCCTGAAATGGTGTTCATCCCTTATGTATGCCTGGAGAAGGGTCAGCTTATCCAAGTCCAGTATTTCCAGGTCAGCAGATTGACCTGGAAGTTCCAGAGAAATTAAGTTATTTACACAGTTCTTATCAGTAGCAGCTTTTCTCACAGATTTTGACTGATAACAGTTCCTCCTTGGTCTTATCTCAGCAGAGTATTATGCATGCAGTTGTGTGAGGCTTATGGGGCCTGCAGCTTCCTCCACTGAGCCAAATCTATCACTGGGCTTTCTGTTGAGAGGATAAACAAGCTTACAATGCTTTATCCCCGATACAAAGGCATTTTCCTCTTGAAAAGAAGCATATGTAAAAAAATGTATGACCTACATTCTAGATGTGGCCAAGGGCTTTCACTTCACCTTAAGGTAAATGTCCTTAAGCAATCCTAAATCTATTTCAGTACAGTAGGGAAAATGTTATAGACACACAACCTTAGTGTCTCTACAGATTGTTCTGGGTATATGTAAGTACCAGTTCAGGTTTGCACTAAACTTTTCAAATCATTTCAACAGCTGCTATAGCATGGTAATGGATTTATTTAGGAAAAGGATCATATTTTCACTTTGTGTGTGCTTACAAGAATCCTTATCACAGGGCAATCAGGTAGGGAACTTTCTGATGACATCTTTATTCTAGAAAAGCAGCTGACAGTAACTAACATATCTAAGAAATAGCCTTGGTATATTACTGCTTTACATATCAAAAGTCATTCACCAGCAGAAGAATCAGCAAAAAATGCAAAACATTATATGCAGCTTTATTTTCATCATGAATTTGCCAAGTCAAAATCTTTACAGGAAATCCATAAAAAGCATAAACCACCATGTGTAATAAACCTAATACATGGCATTCCTGCTTTAGGCTACTTCTCTAGTGATAGTTTCATGGGATTCATTGAATTGTAATGGCTTCTTTATTTTGTTCTGCTTTTTCTAATTTCTAATGATGAATCCCAGCAGAAACTGAGGTGCGGAGAGACAGATAGTGTATGATGTAATATGCTAATGAATCTGATAAACTGCTTTCTGTGCTAAATATGGTTAGACCTGGACAGAAACAATTAGCAAACGTTCTGTTTCCAGGATTCCTGCCAATTTTCAATATGCATGACAGCTGAGAACTGCCTGTTCTTGAACATGAATGCTACTGTAGTCGTTGTTTCCTGGTTCTGGCAGGAATATCATGTCTGTTCTGAATCTGCAGGCCATAATCTTATTTTACCACAATGCCAAATTCCAAAGGTTCATAACAGGACTCCCAACTGCTTTTAGTGCTTAGAGCACTGCTATACATCCAAAGCAGGCCTCCACCCAGCAGCTCTTATCACAGCCTGTGGAATAGTAGGACAGCCTGCACAGAAAGATGGTTTGTGTGAATCTCTAAGCACCTGCTGCATTACCACAGCAGTACCTGCTGCAGACATCATATGCTTCTTGCTGGAACTATCTATATATATCTAATACCTCTATTATATAGAGGTATAGCTCGAGTGTACCTGTGAAGGTGTTCTTTTCTTTAAACAGCAAGCCCAGACGCAGTGCTGAAACAAAGCCACTTACATTTCTCCAGTTCTACATAGCCTGTCTTAGGAGAAGAGGACCAGAATCAAGTTTATTTCCCTGTTGTGGTAGACAAGACAGTTTTTTGTCTCTTCCTTGAGCTCTTGTCCCTAGTGTCCCTAATACACTGTGCTTCTGCTCTCATTCCGAGGGATGCCCTACTGTAGTAGAATTCTTTAAAGTTTTCTTGAGAATCTTTATGATACATCCATGCTCCATATATGTTGGTATCTATCTCAACCTCACCAGAAAGCGAGAGGAACTTTTTCAGCTTCATAAAGCATTTTGAATCTGGAACTGTGATCTAGCGCAGGTATTTCTACAGATAACCTGAATGCAGGAAAATCCAGTGCAGGACAACCTTCACATTTACATTTTCAGTAAGTGTAATGGAGTTGTCTGGTGTTCCAGAGGCTGGTATGCAAATCAGTTCCTGTGATGCAAAAATCCTAAAAGAAGCTGCTAAAGTAAATGTTTATTATGGTCAGCATTTCTCCTGAGAGGAGCTTGTCTTTGGACCCAAAAGCATCTCACATTGAAGCAGAGGTTAATATCAGCCTTCCACTTCAGCATGTACCACAGAACCCATTGTACAAACTGATGAAATGGTCACTGCATGGCTCCAGACTCAGAGTGTGTTTGCAAAGCACCTGACATATGTGTGGGCAGGGTGAAAAGAGGTTAGGTGTCATGAAAGTGCTTTGATAGCACTGGAGAAATTAATCTGTTTCTTACTTCTAGTCATATTTCTTTAACCAAATTATGAGAATATTCTGGGGTTTGACCTGCTTTTCAGGCTGCTTTTCATAGGGGACAAAATATCCTAACAGGTGTAACCAGCATGACCTTAGTGCTTGGGCAATTAAAATAAGTAAACTATAAAATATTCATAGCACATGATAGTGTTGTGATTTTCTGGCAGATTGATTGCTTCAGTCAGGCTGCCAAGGAATTACACTGGCTAGCAAAAAGCACTCATGATAATAGGTCCTACTGGTAAAAATGACAAAACCTGGGGGTCAAAGTACATAGAACAAGTGAAATAAAAATTACTCTGTTGTGGCTCTGTTCTGATGTAGGTGGCAGCAGCAAGTTCAGCATGCTAAAATACCTGGCAAATGTTTGGTTGTTTTTCCCACTGCAGCGTTCCTTTAGGAATAGGGACAAAGCTCTTGTTTTAAAATGAAATCCTGATAAGGAGCTACTGGAAGAAAGGTATAAGGTTATGCTAAAAGCTACTTGATAGAACTTGTTCTTACTGAAGAATTAGTTTAAATTGCATACACTCAAGCTAATGCCCCTTAAGTTAATGTGGCTTGATTGAGGAAAGCCACCCTGTAAATTAACACCGTAGCAATGCAGAATAGCTGAGCTGATCAGCCCAGATCAGTTTCCTGAGCTGATTTCCACTGTTGGCTAAGATGACCCCTGTTGAAAGCGTAACTATTCTTGAATGAGAGTTACTGGTTTGTTGGTGGGTATTTTTTTATAATTTTAATACTGGTGGGTATTTTTTTCATGAATGGGACCTGAGTTATGAACAACACAAATATTAACTGAAGCTAACTCTGCAGTGAAAGAAGTCATGTCTCTGTGCACCCCCCAGCCCTCCTCACAGGCTGGGAGAGGAATTGTCTCTGTGGCCAAAGGCAGATTTTGGTGAGGATGTTCCCACTAAAATATGCTGTGTGTCTCCTTTTTGCTGAGGACATCTACACTTAGAAATTTAACAAATGGGATTCCATCTTCTCACTGAAATTCACAAGAGTTTTGCTCAAGTAAAAGTGAAAAGACGCAGCTTCTGCTTTGCAGATAAGCTTGTGATTATATTAGATGCAAGATATGTTTAAATAACAGAATGGCTGTCACAGAAATGACAAAAGACAGGTGTATGACACAAAGGAGGAATCTGCAAGAGAGATATTAGCTACTGCCATAAAAATACAAAACAAGGGCACTGCTGAGGTACTGAAGGACAGAGTGTTACTTTCCATTTCTTTCTTTCAGTGGCTACTGAGGAGTAGTAGTTGAAGATTTAAATTCTCTTTAAAAATCATTTATGAAATTTTAAAAATTGAAAATATTTCCCTGTGAGGATGAAATACCTTTTTTGGATGCAGCTATATCTCTAGAGTAAGTACACTGTTAGGCAGTTGTTTAAAATGTGCACAATTTTCCCTCATAGCTGCATAACTCTGACAGTTAGAAACAAGTTTACAAGCAGATTAAGGGCACTGCTTTATAAATTAGATTTAAAATAAACTGTGAAAAGGACAGAAGGGAATCTCCCTTGTTGAATTTCCATGTTCAGCTTAATTCAAGGCAGACCAAGTTTCCACATCAATTCAGATCAGAGAGGATCATAAGCTTCTTTTTGTAATGACCAGATAGCCAGACTATCTCATGTGCAAGGTCAGAAGTAATTTCCTTCTTTCTGAAATACTGATGATCTCTGTCTGTGCTTGGGACAACATGGGGACCACAGCTTGCTTTAATCCAGCTAGTGGCTTAGCCTTTCATTTCCTTTTTCTCTCTTTCCTTTTGTATTGCTTTCAGAAATTAAGTAACCACAGTTGTATTCCATATCCTTTAAAAGACCTGGGACAGACCTGAGTGAGTGTAGAAAATCTAGGAGAAAGAAAATACAGACAAAGCTAATCACTAAGATCTGGTGTTTTTTCCTATTGCTGCTACTTAAGTTGAACACAAGGACTTTTGGTGGGGGATGGGGGGAATTTATTTTCATTTTGGATCAAAATATTTTTACTTGGAAAACTCTTACATGATATTGATACAAAACTCCCTAAAGCAAACATAATGTGTTCCCCACCCCATTAAGGTCCAATGCTGGTCATTTCAGCAATTTCATACTGATGTATTCTGCTCCACTGATCAATCTGCTTTAATAGGTATAACCATCAATTATGTGTATAAATACCTTTATTATGCTGATCGTATATCATAAATATTTAGAGCTGAGCCTTGGTCAGCTACACATGTGCAAATCAGATGTAGCACCAGTAGGCACAAGAGAAATATTTCCCCTTGCACCTTACTTTGCTGGAAGTAGTATTTGAGCCTATGAAGTGTTGCTGGATCTTTGGGTGATGTCATATTTATATATCATTTCCAGTGTGTGAGGTTACCTTTCTACTCTGAATTATCTTTGATGTCCTAACTCACAAGAATGAAAATAGAAAAATTACAGTTTCCCTCCATCTCTGTCTTACTATTTATAGCTATGGAGGTAGCATGCTGACAAAAACTTTATTGTTGACCATTTTGTGATTTAATTCCTCTAGTTAGTGCTTAATTAGGTATTGGAGTGGTTCTATCAGAACCTTGATTTAGAGGATAAAATAACTATTTTGTTGATGAATTCAACAAAAATTTCTGTTGTCTTTTGGCAGGGATATGGTGTGGTCAGGCTTTGGTAGTGGGGGGGTACAGGGGTGGCTTCTGTGAGAAGCTGCCAGAAGCTTGCTCATGTCCAATGGAACCAATTTTCTGGTAGCCAATTATTTTCTGGTAGCCACAAAGCTGAACATGCTGGTGATGAAGGCTGGGTGAATTGGAAATGGTAGTAATGCCTCTGTGATGAGAGGAAAGAAAAAGAAGGAAAAAATAAGTTACTGTGCAGAAGTAATTGCAGCCAGAGAATGGTGGGGTGAGAATGTGTGGGAGGAACAGCCCTGCAGACACAGTGAAGAAGGAGGGGGAGGAGGTGCTCCAGGCACCAGAGCTGAGATTCCTCTGCAGCCCATGGTGCAGACCATGGTGAGCCAGCTGTGTCCCTGCAGCCCATGGAGATCCACAGGGATGCAGAGATCCACCTGCAGCCTGTGGAGGATCCCACACCTGAGCAGGTGGATGCTTGAGAGGAGGCTGTGACTCTGTGGGAGGCTTGTGTTGGGGCAGGCTCCTGGAGGGGACCTGCACACACATGGACAGAGGAGTCCACACTGGAGCAGGTTTCCTGGTAGGACTTGTCACCCTGCAGGGGTCCCACCCGGAGCACACTGTACCTGCAGGACTGTACCCCACAGAAAGGTGACCAACGTTGGAGCAGTTTGTGAACTTTTGCCTGTGGGATGGACTCATATTGGAGAAGTTCATGCAGGTTCATGGAGGTCTGCCTTGGGAGGGACCCCACATTGGAGCAGGAGAAGGACTCCTCTCCCTGAGCAGCAGGAGAAACAATGTGTGATGAACTGACGGTAACCCCTACTCTCCATCTTCCTGCACCACTGCAGGGGAGGAGGTACAGCAAGGAGGGAGGAATGGTGAAAGATGTCTTTAAGATTTTACTTCTTGCTATCCTGCTCTGATTTTGTTAATAATAAATTCAGTTACTATCCCAAATTTACGCCCGTTTTGCCCATGACAGTATTTGGTGAGTGATCTCTCCCTGTCCCTATTCAACTCACGAGCCCTTGGTCATGTTTTCTCTCTTCTGTCCACTTGTAAAGTGGAGTGATAGAGTAGCTTTTGGTGGGTGCCTGGCATCCAGCCAGGGCTAAGCCATGACATAAAGTAACCAATTTCACAGATTTCCATCCCCAGTGCAGAGAAAATGCTGTTCAAATTGCAGCTGAACACCCAGTTTGGATCACGTCACAACCTCAACACATTTTGAAATTCTCCATGCACAGTTGACAAACCATCATTGATAACTGTGCACTAAAACACACAGAACGGATACACTGCGTATCAATAAACTGATACTACAACCATTGTCCACAAGAGCATTTTTACATCTCTCACCTTGAATATCTTGATGCTGAGGGACCATAAACATTGGTGGAACATTCCTGGAAACATAAGAAAGATCTCATCTCTCTTGTTCTCAGTAAACTTTGGGAGTAGTTCTTGCTCCTCCAGAAGGTTCAAATTTCTCCCCATGTTTTTAAGGAATCGAGTTTGGTGGTTTGGTGGTAGGGGGGGCTTTTCTTTTTTCTGTACTTCAGGACACATAAAACTAGATGACCTTAATCTGGAAATCATAGTCAAAAGACCTCCTTAATCTGTTGTCTGTTGTCCACTTAAGATAACTTGTTGTCTAGGAAGGAAAAAATACTCCTGTAATTTCAAATAGTGGAAATTGAAAGCATGAAACTCTAGGGTAAATAATTTCCCAATATCATTTTCTAGTCTGGAAAAAGGAAGAGCTTCAGTACTCCACTGTAAGCTTTGAACTTTCAAATGTATTTGCCAGTTGAAACACAAAATGGATTTCTGTGCTAGGTCTTTCAGGCAGGTGTTTTCCTTCTCTTTGTGAGACAAATACTTCTGTATCACATTTCACCTGTCCTCTAACAGTTCCCAGCGGTTGGTGGGAGAATCTAATTATAATTTCAGAATGCTTTAACTTATTGAACTTCTGCAGGTGACTGTTTTAATTTGGTAGCATGGCAAAGTTGCAAAAGTAGCTTTATATCTATTCCTGCAGAGCTACAAGTTGTGTTTCTTTTGGGAGGCAGAAGCTCTCAATGTTTTTTTTAGCATTTTATGGAAGTTTAACAAGCCAGTACAATAAAAATCAATTAACCTGTAAACTTCTTTTTTTTTTACAAAACTGATTACAAGAGACTAGTACAATTAACAAATCAAATTTGTAGTTGGAGTTGCATTGATTGTGCTTAGTTGATTAAATTGATTGTTAATGAATTAGTATCTGTGTGAAATTAAATCAACATCATCTAGTTGTAGATGGAAGGAAGATTCAAATTATGAAGTTGTGCAGCACAGCTAGAGAACTGCAAGGAATTTTACAACTTTCCAGCTCTTCAAGACACAGTTCTGACAATCAGATTTGCTTCAAAAGTTGCTTTTTTTCTTTTATTTTTTCCCTTTTTTTTGTTCTACTTTAAAGAAGGTGGGATTCACAATGCCAAAATAAATGTTTACAGTGTAAATGTTGATATAGCCAAGCTTCTCATTTAGCACCTTTTTAGTTCACAGAAAGTAATAAACACTTGTCAGATGTACATGAGTCCATTCTAAATTATGTGTTTAAAAATGGTCATATAAATCATATAGTTCAAATCATATAGTCCAAATTTTTATTTCTCTTCATTGACTCTAAAGAAAGTGCAGGGTATTAGTTTGACTGTAGACATCTTCATCACACATCTAAAATATTAGGTGAAAATTATCTTATCAAGATGGCTCAATTTCATTTTTCCAGAAGATTAGCTGCACACAAACACACTCTTGCTGTCTCCAATGAAGCATGCTTATTGAAAGTAACATTTGCTAAAATGTAGATACTGCAGTGTTAGCATTTCTTATGCCCACAGATGTGTATTCACACTTTGAGAAGTGTTACATCAAAATCAGTAATCGGGAGGCAGAAAACCCCAATGCTATAAAATGCAGAAGAAAAGGTATTTAGAGAAGAAAGGAGAAGCTCCTCTTCTTGCAAGGAATTGAGCTCTTCAGAAGTGGTAACACAGATGAGGGAGGCTCCAAATAAGCCTCTGGTTTGCAAAGCAAACTTGCAGTTTTCTCATTGCATAGACTCTAGTGCATAAAACTACCAAGCTACTGTTCATTTTTCACCTTAGAGGTCTAGAAGAAATGTGCTGTCTCTGGAGCAGCTGGGCACATATTTCCTTCTTAAAGAGGAGCTAAGAATAAATCATGTTATCTGGTAAAGTGGCCCAGTTTGGAATAAGAGCTAAGAATATAACTTTTAGTTAAGGAATTTTTTCTACTTTCTTCTCTCTGTAAATTAGATATCATATACTGGGTTTGGGAGTTTTTTTATGATATACATACATTCCAGCAATCATCATCATCAAAGTAAGAAAGGATAGTCCTAGCAGTAGGAATTTGCAAGTAATACAAATCCCTCCTTCAGGAGGGCAGTGGGAGTGTTACAAGTTCAGTTTCTTTGCTCTCTGGTTTTGGTACAGCCAGTTACTTTTCCATCCTTTTGGTCATTTACAGTTACCTTTTTCATTTATCTTTGTCTTGTAAATGGGAGGCTTGATAGATTCCTGATAATCTACCAAGCAGCAGATATACCCCTCAATGAGTGCAGCCCCTGTGGTGCTTGCACCCTGGGAGGATATTCCATGGGAATTTCTTCAGTGAGTCAGTCCAGTGCCTCAGGTCCAGAGACCACGTTGTCCTGGTCTCTTTGCTCATGGAGCTGTTAAAGACATTTCCTCTTGTGCTGAGACCTCATATCTGTGTTGAGGTTTTACCAGGGCCACCCAGCAAGAGCACAAGGAGCAGAGGAGGAGGCCTCTCTGGTAATTTCCCGAGGAGCAGGAGTTCTGGTGTGCAGCAGTGATTCTAGTAGAAAAAGAGATTATTCCACGTTTTCTTTTATGTGACTTGATGTACTGACTGTCAGCTTTACTGGTAAAAGGCTGCTTTGTCAATTCAGCTGTGCCTCCACAAGGGAAGGCTTACAAGCTGTATCAGTGTTTTGTCAAACCTTAAATTATTGGAATAAATGTATGTAAATCTTCAGATATATTCAAGAGCTCCAGAGTAAATATTCATCACTCCTAAGATTAAGGAATCTAATCATGTTTTATAAGAGATACACTCTTGAACTCTAGCTGTTTCTCATCTGGTACAATAACTCTGTAAATGACTCTGAATAGGAAGTTCTCATTCATTTTGTTAATGCACTCTCTCTGATACAACCATCCTTTGTGAAGGATGCTTACATTTTCTTGACTGTCATTCAGCTGGTTAGCAGATAACTGTCTTATCCTAGCATTCTCTAAAATTTTCCAAATAGAACTTACCCATATCTAAATTGGATGCTCCAAGTGCTGCTCTGTCATCTCTTCTTGGTGCAGCTGAGAGCTAGTGGCAACACCTTCTTGCTGAAGCCTTTTTTTCTCAGGAAGAATAATCCAGAGAAAAAAACAGGATAAAATAATAGAGCATCTGAATCCTTCAGATCTCAAGTGCAATTTAATTCACATAGACAAGCTTCATTAAAAGAATATTAATATTGTAAGCTAAGAACATGAAAGGGTTAGGGTTAGAGCTAGGAAGGGAAACATAGGAAAGGTTTAAATAGCAAACGATTATGCATGACAGATCATGCAGCTTTTCCATCATTCCTAGCCATTGGAGATGTATCCATTGATAGTTTTAGGTCTAATGATAAATAATGGGATTTATAATTTAGATGGGAATGCTTCAGTTTTAATCTGTTTTACAAGTTTCACCTTAAACATAAAAGAATTGGGACCAGAACTGACTTCCAATAAAGAAACTTGATCTACCTGCTCCACTAGGATTATAATGCTGCTCTGAGCTTGTAGAGTGTTCCTGTGTCGTGTTCCCTCTCCTCTTGTGAAGCAGAGATCCCATTATACCTCTGTTGAATCATGTAATGAGGAGCTAAAAAAAACTCCTACTGTGAGTTAAAATAGAGTAAGATTTCTGAGAAGGACAAGACCTTCTTTTAAATTAAAGAAAAACATCCTGTCATGTTTCTTATTTTTGAAATGAACTTCTCTGCCAAAAAAAGTAGGGAAAACAAACAGCAATATATTGAAAGCTAATATATGTGCATTTACTTACTCTGCTCTGTTTAATTAAAAAAAAAAAGGACTGCAGCTCTCTACTCTTTATATATATTAATGTATACTCTTCCTTTACAATCTTTTCTACTTTTTATTTCTGCATAGGGATGAATGGAAACCTTACAGCAAAAATCTCCCAATGAAATAATTTTTACTCCCTACCAGTGTATTTTCCTTCTACCACTATGTCATTATATTCGTTTCAGTTACAGCTCTACGGTCCAGTATCTCCAAGTGTGCAATTTTTGGATTATTGAAGTTTTAGAAAAATTGAAACAGGTCTTCGTAGTATCCAATAATTCCTTCAAAGAAAAAAAAAAAAAACCAACAAATTGATGTGCTGTTTTTCTGCCTTTCTAGTAGCAAAACAAGGTATTTGAGGTTGTTTCGGGTTGGTTAGGAGGATTGCAAATTGTATCCTCAGAAAAAATAGCTTTAACAGAGGATGGCAATAATGTACTTCTCTGTGTTTCTAAGCCAGCCTGCAGAGTAGGCTGTCACTTGGGAAATTTCTACCTGTTGTTCCATTAACAAGCAAGGAAATAAGAGATCATTACAAGACGAAGAAATATCCCAGAAATATTCAGAAAAGGTTATAGGTAAGACTTCCAATTAACTCAGCTAACACAAGTATTACTGAAATAGGGAATCTTTGACAGTTTTCCCCATTGGACTTAAATGCAGTATATCAATATTCAGCTTCTTCACAGTGTATTTTCAGATACATTTTTTGCCAGGTAGTAGCTGGTTTATTCTCTGTAATGAGGTTTCCTGTGAGCACACTATTCAGGAGACCTTGGCTTTAACGAGTAATATGGTATGCTGGCATACACATACCCAGCTTGCCCCTCTTGGCACAAAAATTTGTATGTGGGCTTTTTATTGACTATTGTCTAGTAATCATGGTTTTGAAAGCATTAGTTTGAGAGTAATAGTTGTAATATCTCCACTACAAATGATTAAAAATCAACATCTTGATGTTAAATTCACATATTTGTGTAACTTGGTGGGGAAAGAATTGAAGACCTATGTTGTTGTTGCTTCTTATGCAATTTGGATGAGCATGTCTCTTTGCTGTGTAGCGATGTATGCAGTGTCATCCAGTCACACATTTCATCCCTAGGCCCCAGTTCATACTGACTTCACATTTTTCCTTCTACAGAAGGATTTCTCTGTGTACATTACTGATGCTGTGGCTTAACAGGATTTTCTGGTTGCTCTTGCTAGGTAGGGCTAAACAGAAACCTCTAAAAAAATCTTGCAATGAAATGCTTATTTCTCTTTAACTGTTTATCTGCCAGAACACATTCTTATGCTATGGCTCTGCCACATAGCTCCTCTGAGCTGACTGTACTCCCTTGCTTTGGCTCTGGTGTTCCTTGAACTGTTCAGGAGGACTCCTCCATTAAGCAGCAGTTTAATGTTTAACAGTTCCTTTAAACAGCAGAAAAAAAAAAACAGACCTCCTCTAGACTGAGTTTTACATCTGGTTTTTTAGTGCCCAGATGCAGAGCTTCAATTCTTGCCACTCAAAGCCCGATGTCTTGCTCACACCACCCACCTTCTGCCAACTTGAGTGCCATCTACAGCAAACCAGTTTAGATCACTAAAATGGCACAAAAATAACTTGGTAAAATCTGCTTAGACACACCTTGCAACTTCACCCTTTGTACAGTATGTATTCCTCTGTGAACAAAACATCAGAAAAAGGTTCCTGACTCTTGGTAAGTTGCCTTGTTCACTTTGCCATGACGCTGAGGAGCTGTCTTGTGCCCACAATAACTGGTGAGAAAAAAATAACACAATATGGCAAGACAGGAAAATGTAAGCATTTGTCCCAAGCCTACCTGAAGACAAAAGTCTGCAAGAGTCTATCTAATGTAAAAATATTCTGAATTCCCCTTATGTTTTCAAAAATATTGCTCAGAATAATATAGAGAATCTGTGTCATCACTTGTTATTGTCCCTGAACTTTCAAAAATAACCTTGATCCTCAAGGCTTATAGTATTGCATCTCACTGATTTAAGCAGTTTAGAAATAGACAAACATATACACCTCCACAGCTGTAAAACATTAAACTTGTAAAGCTCTTAGTGCTACTGCCTAGGATCAATGTTTCATTTCCTAAGCTCTGTACTAACCTGTTTTTTTTTTTTTTTTACTAACCTGGATTGATGCAGATTGCTCAGAAAACACTGTCTGCTTTAAGGTCTCTCTTGATAAGACTATCCTATTATTAGTATGTGGAAAAACAGGGATTTAGTACTAAACTTTTCTAAAAAGATAAAATAAATAGACAGGAATAACATAAAAAGAAACACAACATGTTGAAAAGAAAAAAAAAAAGGACTCTCCTTCAGAACCTGGATATGTTTTAGGTGGGCAGCTGCTTTATATCTGTCTGAATGCTTTGGACAACAAGCACTGCGTGGGCTGAGTTTGTTTAAACTGCATGCAGTCATGCCCATCTCTGCAAGCTTGTCTGGGGCTCAGACCTGCACCATGAACCTCTTCTGAGCTCTAGAGCATCATGTCCATTCTCTTTCCTTTTGGCAAGGCTCTGGAGACTCAAATGGAACATCAGCCCTAGGCAGTGCTGGGTTGCAATGTTATTGTCCTGCCACTCATGGCACCTTTCTGCTCATTAATCCTGTGATCCTGGCCGACAGGATAAAAGAATCTTGCTCTCACCTTTAACTATAAGACAGTACTGAAAATACTGTAAGCATTCAACAACAAATGCCTGCTAAAATGAGAGATAATGTATTTGTAATGTATTTTTAGATTATTTTCCCGGGACAACAAAGTGTGAAGCCAAATCACTGAGCAAATGAAGAAAGTGCTAGGTTGTCTCTAGTAAAATCTACTTTTTGTATGTCAAGGCAACAGTATGAATCTGACTCCTGACTGACAACCATTTTTCCAAGCTTGGCACACAAAAGGAATAGACAGTTCTGCAGTCAATATTTTCAGGTTCTGATAAGCAGATAATAAAAGTCAATCTGAACAAGAAACAGACAGATTTTTGCATGCCTCCAGGTTACTATTAAGGCCTGTCAGGTTACCGTAATGTTTTCTTTGGTCTACCAAAATGTTGTTTACTAGCTAATATGTTGTAAGGAATACACTTTTTTATTTATGAAGTTTAGGCCTGCAGGTAATTGGTGAAGGTGAAGGCATATACAAAGGAGTTTTATTTTAGGATTAGAGCCATAGCTGTTCAATTTTTGTGTTGTATTTTCCCAGTGATATCAGACATGTTCAGAAGCTTATCTGTCAGACAGTTATGGGCAATCATTCAATTTTGAAGCGTTCATTCTTATCATCATCCTTATCAGAGTCACATTCATCCACTTGGACATTGCAAATCAATAACTGGGAATTATTTGGGGAGCATTGTGGCAAACAGTCTCTCAGAATAAAGCCCTTAATGAAGTGGATTTTGTGTAATTTTTTTGCAGCTGGCTAAATTCACATTCTACCTACAAGTTGCTGGTAGTTATGTCCTTTTAGTAATTCGGTTTTCTATAGGCATCTTTTTTCAATCAGGTTTAGGCAGAACTACCTTTGAATTAAAGCATCTACATTCACAAATCGTGGCAATTCTCTTTGCTACAATATGTTGATGGTATTTTTTCTGCAAGTACATTCTGTGTTATTTAAATCATTCAAGAAAAAACACAACATATATCCAATAGCTGTACTTGAACTACAAAGCAGTTTTGTAGAAAAGCATCAATCTTGATTTGACATTACTGGCAAAATGTAGCATGCTTTTTTTTTTCCCCCCCAGAAGTTTGCCATTCCTGGTTAAAATGACATACACTAGTAAACAAACCTGCCTCTGTTTTTTCTGAATCTGCATGTATTTATACTCAGCTTTCAACCACTGGACCTCTGGCAGAAGATAAACTCACTGTCAAACTTCTGCTTCTCATATAAGATGTGTGACTATGATCAAGACCCAACCCTTCACCTTCTCTTTCATGAACTAAGCAGAGTAAACTTCTGGAGTCTTTCACTAGAAGGCGCGTCTTAATTCTGTAATCATTCCCTAGGCTCTGCTATGAACTTTGCCCAATTTCTCAGCACCCTTATTGAAATTTGGATGCTTGAAATAGGCACAGTGTTTCAGCCATAGTTACGCTGGTGCCAAATACAGAAGTAGTATATTGTCCTCCTGTCCCCCTCAATCAAGCCTTACGAGTAAACTGGGAGTTGGGCTGCCTCATTTTATACAGATGAAACACAGTGACACTGTCTTACCCTTGAGACTTACTGTCATCCTTTTTGTCATGCTATGTCTCTGGTAGCATCCAGATTCTTCTTCACAGTACTGCTCTTCTGCAGGCTTCCTGGGAAGGAGCTTCGTGTGTTTGGCAGGCTTAAAGCTAGCTTTCCCATAGAGTTCTCCACTCCGAAAAACACAAAGATTTTTTTTTCCTTTGATGACGCTCCATCCTAGAGAAGACGTGTGATCAGCTGTGGCAGTGAGGTGATATTTTAAATAGCCACACTGGGCTTCCCTCGAGTAGCAGGAAGTGTGTGAGCTATGGGAAGAGAGCACCCCAAACTGTTTGCAGCTTGGTTCCTGCACCCAATGCGTTCCTGGATGGGGATAGTAGAAAAACACAACTGCTACATGTTGGACCTCTGTCAGCCTCTTAATTCAAAAGAGAGGAGTGACTAAATCAACACCTGGAATGGCACACAGAAACAGACCAGAGTTAATATTTTATACTTTATTTTCTTTCTAAGTTCTTAAAGAGATGGCAGTGCTTGGTGATGTTGTTTTCCAATAGTGTCTCATATATTTTAGTGATTTCTCTTCCCACAGTATTCTTACCACCCACAGATCTATCAGCATGGAGAATTATTTAAGAGGTACATTTTAATTCCTGTTGTAGCCACTTGGCCCCTTTATATTATGGGCCAAATTCCCAAGTTGCTTTATAAGTCTGAGGGTGAAATCAAAGTCTGAGAATGTCAGTAGGAAGTCTGCTGTCAGTATGGCCAGGGCTAGCCTCTTCCCTCGGGCTTTCTCTGCTAGTTCTTAAAAGGCATTTAAGTAACTAACTGCCTTTGGCTCTTTTTAATTCGTTTTCCTGTGCATTTTAAAATTGAAGGCAATATTTTCAGTGTAGTCAAGTTGTTTTGACCCTTACACTGCCACCATCTTTCAGGGCAGTGGTGTCACTCAGTCCAGTACAATGGAGCATTTTACTAATTGTTGACAAATAAGAATGTCTAGTTTCAGAGAGAGAGCTGAAGGAAGGTCAGTCCTTGGCTTCATTCACCAACAAAGGATTGTTCCCATTGAAAGACAAGGATAGAGTGACTTGCATCAAGCTTACATAAATCTGACATCATAGAAGAGCCTTTCTTCAAAGCTCAGATATATGCAGATAGGTTCCAATTAAAAATACCAGCACAATTGAATAAATTATGAGTAGACGAGGAATATTAGAAATAGTTCTGTTAGAAGTTGCATTGTGGTAGGATTTCTTTCATTTACTTTAATGCAAGAAAGTGTTCCCTGAGCTTCTAACATGTAATCCAGATTTTCTATGTACATTTGTACAGTTGTACAAACGACATTTCAAAGTTTTGTGAAAACATGTTCTAGTTTTGAGGTTGGATATTATCCATGATGGAAAACTTAAAAGAAATCAAATAATGATCAGAACCATAAAGCTGGAAAATGCTGTTGCAGACACAGGTAATCAAGTGTATTTATTTTGTGAAGCTTGGAATTGTGAGAATGGATGAATGTATCTATGGCCAGTAACACACACAAAGGGAACAGACACCAGATTTTCAGATGTATTTTGGAAGGATAACAGGAAATGCTAAGGGAATTTCACAGGTAAGAAATATTGCTAGTTTTTTTCTTATTCTCATTTCTATATATGGATCATGTTCACATTTACTGTACATTTTAGACATGTTGTGTTTTATAGGAAAGCATCTGCCTGACTTGGATTCCTCACCACTTTTCATTAGCAGTAAAGCATCAATATTTCTGTGTGGTTGATTTTACTATTTTTTTCTTTCAAAAGTAATTGTTTATGAGAAAAAAAAAAAAAGAAAAAGAAAAAAACCACAAGAAGTTATCAATGTTCTTCGGCTCTGTGTGGATCAAAACTAGTATTTGCAAATGGGAATGGTCAATAGTTTTAAAGTCCCTACGTATGACAATGAACTGTTGATTAAGTAACCTTATAAACGGTGCAATCATTGTATCTTAAAATTATTTCATAGTTCAGATACTAATAAAAAATTTTAATTAGTATTGCTATTAGAGTTAACACTGTCACATTTGTAAGGTACTCCAGCAAGGGGCAGTGCAGGACACAGAAAGCAGCTCTTGACAGTAAATCAACTCCTCCCTATTGAGGTTTGAAACATGCTTACTTCAGTTATTTTCTTGTGTTTATTTATTATAGCAGTTCAAGCAAATCAGAATAATTTTAAGTTGACCAAACACTCTTGTTATTGGTTTACATTTAATTTCTGAAATGGTGTTAAAAAGGCAAAAAAAGTCTTCCTTGAAGTCAATTAATGACTGTATATCATTCCTTGGAATTGTTATCTATATTAGGTATAAGACAATGGAACTCAAGGTCAGGGCTGCAGAATCCGACCTGTGTCTTACTTCTTACCCTTAAAAAACCAGCTGTTCTTCCAGATAGATGAAATTAATAAAATACCCAGTTAAATATACCCTGCATATATATCCTGTTACAAGCAGAAGACAGGCAATGATTTGCAGCTTTGTGCAAGTCAACAGAAAGAAACAATCAGACCAAAATGTCATTTAAAAGCATTTATAGAGTTAAAGAAGACCTGCAAAGAGGTTTTTATTGAACAAAGTTAATTTCCATAATGGAAAGAATATCAGCCTTATTTTTCTGTTGATTACATCAGTGAGGCAAAAAAGGGCATTAAAGACCACAAAAGATGTTCCAGGTTATTTTGCACCTTGGTTTACATTTACCTCCGGAGCAATAATTAACATGATGATTGATAGTGAATTGAAACACAGGTATCAGAATCAGAACTGTATTTCTCTGTTAGATTCTGAGCTTGACAAAGCAATTTTTTAAAAGTAGCAACCTATTTGCTAACGGTACAGCAGTCTGTGAAGTGTCATCAGATTGAAAAGATGGAACAGAAAAATATAAGCGTGTTCAGAGGTAAATTTGACATCCTGGAAAGTTTGGATAAATTCACCTTGTCAGAATCAGTAATGTTGCTGCCCTGGGAATCTAATTCTACTTGTCTCCTGTATATTTAGCTATTCTTTTAATTTATTTTACTTTATTAGTTAAATTTTGCAAAGATTCTGCATTCCTCAATTCCCACTTAAGCGCATCTCAAAAGGAGCTTGCATTTTCCTTTTGAGAAAAGCAAGTGGTGTGAGTTTAGTGTAGTTTTAGGAGTGACAAATCCAGGTGCCTTATTTATTGAGGATGTGGAAGCCATTTTAAAGAATTTGGGTATTTTGTATCAATTGTTTGGAAATTTGAGAAAAAAATAGTCCATTGATTAGCTTGTTCCTCATTAAACTTCACCTGTTTGAATTAAATACTTTGCAATGTTTAGGTTTTAATATGAAGTGTGAATGTCCTCAACAGGCTGGGGTTTAGTCCTGTGTGTTGGTATGGTAGGTTTGTACTCTCTTGTGGAGTCGCTAATGGGTAGAGGAACCTTTCAAGTAGCAAAGCATTAACACCACTCAGTTCTTCTGACCCCAAAAAGGAAAAAAATAACAAAAGTCAATTAAATTTATTCCAAGCATTGTGTCAGTTCACTAACACTTCATATTTAAATAGATATTGAAGACCATCTAATATATATATCCTTAATGGATTGAGTTAGGCAAGCTCCAGGCCTCTGCCATGCTTGTACAAAGAAGTTGTCTCGCTCCCACGGTTTTATTAAAATAAAATGCAACCTGCAGTGGAGCTGACAGCTGAGCAGTCAGGTTACAAATCAGGCTGTGATGGTCGGGCAGACCAAATGAATATTGCCATGCAACTTGTCAAAGGCAGGGTGGAAAACAATGATGAATGGTGCAGCTTGGTCTGTAGCATGAGGGACCCCGGCCCACAGCACCTTCAAAAAGACGTGAGCTAAGGAAAAGAGCACCCCAAGCTGTTTGCAGCTTGGTTCCTGCACCCCATGTGTTCCTGGATGGGGACAGTGGGAGAACACAGTTGCTGTGTGTTGGACCTCTGTCAGCCTCTTAATTCAAAAGAGAGGAGTGGCTAAATCAACACCTGGAATGGCGCACAGAAACAGACCAAAGTTAATGTTTTATGCTTTATTTTCTTTCTAAGGTCCTAAAGAGACATGAGCACATTTATTTTCACATCTCATGTGGCTTTCATTAACACAAATATTCTGGAAGACATATTCTGGACATTCAAAAGGAGAGATATTTAAATAATACCTGTAACAGTGCCAAGTAGTGACTGAAAAGTGCATTGAACCAAGACCATGAGCTTTTTCTTCCAGCATGTGAGTAAGTGGGAAAATGAGAGTCTGTCTGAATTAACTGGTGCATGGAGTTGTAACCAGAAGGATCATTTTAACCAACAATCTTTTGCTGTGATCAGTTAATGCTGATAAAATGAGTTCTCAGCACCTATTTGGATTAAGTGATAGGTGATCCTTTGAGTCATTTTAGGATGTAATTCTATCTCTCCAGGGAATGCACATCTCTGCAGCCTTGCCTGGTAAATACAATTGTCAGGGTAGTAATAGTGTCTTCTGATTTGGCTTTCTCATCTTAATACATGCCCACAGAAGGTGCTCTGGTATAATATTTTGGCCTCTCAGAGTCTCAAAAGTAATAAATAGTTTTGAGAAGTTAGAAACTTTAAAATTAATTATCAGGGATATACAGAATTATTTTTCAGATCAAGAAACTTCACATTCAGAACAGCAGCTCTTCAGTAGTAAATGTTGTCAGTGAAAATAAGAGCAGATATAGGTTAGAATAAAGGTATCAGCACCGTGGAGTATGATTTGGGGCTTTTCCTTTTTAATTAAGGTTATTGGAAAGCTACATAATTATTACTTGCACACAGAAGAGAGAAGATCAATTTATGTTATAGAGGAGTTCAAGAAAATAATCTGTCTTTAGAAGCTATAAACGTACAGCAATTTAAAGAAAAAATGAACAGCAGTGGAGAACAGTAGTGAAGCAATTATGAGAGTCGCTGCAGAAGAGTGTAAGAGATGTGCACTATCGGCCTTGGTTTCTCTAAATTTTAGCATTTGCAGTGGCTCTGAGATAATTAAAATGCAAATGTGTATTTCTGCCTGGCAAGGGAATTGCAAGCACCACTCTCTGCTGTGGGTTGTGGCTGCACATGGTAATCCAGGGCGGGCACCCAGCAGCCCTACAGGGCCACCTTCACCACTCTGTGCCCACTCTGTGCTCCAGCCTACAAGATGCCATCGGACCTCTTGGGCTTCAAATCAGATGAGCCAGCTTTGTCTTGGTGTGCAGCCCAGGCACGTGCTCTCTGCCACCACTGTTCTCCTGTTTTCCAGTGCACTTGGAAGCTGGCACGCGCAATGGAAACTTCTAAAATCCTCTGTTCCTCAGAATAATTATTGTAGTATCAATACCAGTCTCCAAAGTGGTTTTGTCTGCCTCCACTTGACTGCCATCTTCATAGAGGAAGGAGATGCTTTAACAATATCTTAACAGCAGAATATTTTAAAGGAAGATCAATAAGGAGAAATATTGATTGACCAGAGTCCCTTTAGCTAGTACACTGTAGCCTTTCTATCATATTCTTAATAAAAATCATTGTACTTGAATAGGTTAGAGCTATTATTATGTTGTTTTGCAGATATGCATGCATGCACATATATATCTGGTTTTCTATCTATCCTCTAAACTAAGTGTTCTATAATAATTAATTTGGCCCGAAGATGCTGTGATATAAGATGAATGGAATTTCATTCTGGTTGAGATTTCATTGATATTTCTGAATACACTTCAACAGTTCAAAGATGGTACAATAATGTTTTATTAAAACACTACATCAGAAAAAATGTATTTCAATTCCATATTATGCATTAAATTCCTCAGAGCTGTAAAATACTAAACCTTAGTACCTTCAACCCTTTCAACATGATCCACTCAGAAGAAAATTGCACATTTGTATTAGTCTTTTTAGGATGAGGTGTAAGAGTAAAAAACGGGATTTGGTGCAGTCGTTAGATTACATAAGGGTCAAACATACAGCATACTTTATTTATAAACACAGAAAGTCATGCCTCCGTCTGATTGCACAGACTGTTAAATGAAATCTTCCTCGTTTGTAAGGAGACTTTAGGAAAACTTTAGTTTAAACGCTGGAATGAATTGAAAGTAGGAAATAATGTGTTTAAAGCCTGTGGAGGTTGATACTAAGTGAAATGTAGGTCAGTCAGATTACACCATACACTCTCAGCTGCTGTGTTTTGTCATCTGCCTGTAATAAGAAGAACCAACGTAGGTAGCAGTTATACTCAAGAAATGTATTTTTCTCCTAAGGAGAAAAGAGTGATTGATAGGAATGTAGTCATGCTGAATTGGAGTCTAATGTTGATGCTGTGCTCTGAAAAACAAGGAATAGTGAGTGACTCAGGTCAGTGAAGGAATAGACAAAATAACACCGGGGTTTTTTTCTCCTTGAAATATCCTGCATCACAAACTTATTTTCTTTGACTTAGAGAAAAATACAAAAGGATCAGGAGGTAAAAAACTGAACTCACAAAACCAAGGAAACAACCCTTCCTTCCCCAACACAATTTCTGTTTCTGAATGTTCAGTCTCTCACGTGCCATGAGAGCACTGGGCTCTGATGCTGTCAGGCTGTGCACCAATACCCACATGCAACATCTTCCTTCTCTCTGAGGTTCATTGGTAATTTTCCTCAGTAAAGTGGGTGGACACCACCACAAAAGACACAGCAGCTGATAGATGCTATTTTATATTGTGCTATCTTAGGTGTAATGTTTCCCATCAACAAAAGCACTTAACTCATAAATTAGAATGGCTGTTATTAAAATGTTTCTGAAGTTATATCAGAGATAATTAATTTGTGATTATAGTTGCTGAAGATGGAGTTGTCTTTTTCTGCATTTCCTGCTGTCATTTTTCCTTAAACCTGACAGTTACATATGTTGAACCTTAATACATAGTTAATTTATGACTATTTAGGGATTTTTATTTTTTTTTATTTTAATGAGTGGGAGGTTGTATCGGCACATGCTAATAAAAGTAACTTCTTAAGAGCCACTCAGAATTTTTGGACTCTCACAAGATTCACTTGATTTTTCTCACATGGCTTTCTGCAAGTCAAATATATAATTTTGGTTATAATTATTCAAGAAGAATTCACCAGCTGAATCTGTGTTTAAAAAGGTAAGCTGCTTGCTATTTTCCTCCAAACAGTGTGGGAAAGGCTGATGTTTATCTCTGGGGAGGAATTTAAATGGTGTTCACGTGGGTTCACATGAGCCTAGAGAAGTCTGAAGGAGGGAGATACTGGACATAGTGAAATCTGTGGTGCAGGTGGAAGGGAATGCATTGCCACAGATGGTACTGAACCTTTTTACAGTAAACTGATGGGTCAGGAAGAGCTCAGGAGGGACTGACTTTCCATAGGAGAGAACTTAAAGTGGTGAGAGATGTTTTTTAAGGCTCAGGTTGTGCAGTAAGTCTATGGCTCTACAAGCACCAGTGTGTACTCCACAGACCTTCTGTGGATTTTCACCTTCACAGGGCATCCAGTAAGTCTATGGCTCTACAAGCACCAGTGTGTACTCCACAGACCTTCTGTGGATTTTCACCTTCACAGGGCATCCAGTAAGTCTATGGCTCTACAAGCACCAGTGTGTACTCCACAGACCTTCTGTGGATTTTCACCTTCACAGGGCATCCCATACTCTGTCTTCATTAATGACAGCAAAGCCTATGTCACAGGCAAGCAGACTGGTTTGATTAAAAGCTGTGTTTAAAGGTATGATTTCACCTCCACTTTTGCTGTAGCCTTCCTGGGAACAGGGAACAGCACACCTGTCCGTCATCTCTGCTGACAAATTATTCTCCCCTTGGCAGCTTTGCTTTCCCTGCTCCTGCCCCCTTTGGAAAAGGAGCTGAAGGAATTGGCCTTAGCCCACAGCTCTCTGCTGGTGCTCTGCACCTCCTCTTGTTGGCTGCTCACGAGCTGGGAGCAAGAGGACTGACAGGTTCCTGATGTCAGACTCAGTGTAAGGCATTTCTTACATCCCCCCCCTGAGCAGTCAGGCTGCAGGGGCCACCACTGCTGCTGACAAGTGTTTGGGTGTTGCACAAGGGGCATGACATTTGGCAGCTGTCTCAATTTAAACTAAAAGGGGCTTCCTGCTGCAAACAGATGCATGCAAAGATAAACACTTCGTGATGGTACCAGTTCATATCACAGGAAATTCCCAGGCTTGTTCGTGAAATGGGCACTTCTAAAGGAGAAAATTATGGCATCAAGTCTGTGTGTTACCTCCAGGGGCTGGGACAAGTTGTTCCTTCATTATACATTTATCAGATTGATTATTCATCTGCTAATGTGTCTAGGAGCGCAAATGCCCATTTACTTAGTTGGTGTCTCAAGGCATTAAAACTCTCTAACAACATAGTTACAGGGAACTTAATTGTCTTATAAGCTCTACTGGTAACAGAATTATGTTTCAACGCTTTCTTTGCTTTTGTGTATCATGGAATTCATTGGGGATACAAGTGAACAGAGGTTTTCACAGTTTGTAAAGGGACTCAGATGATCAGGAAGCCCATGTTAGTTGCAGATTATTTGGTAAAATTTCTGATGTAGTAATCCCCTGTCCAGGACCTTTCCTTGAAAGAAAGTTTTTCTTTGTTTCTAACCAGAATCTTCCTTGTTGTGGCCTATGTTCATTGTTTCCTGTCCTGCCTGTTGTGGGCATAAAGAACTGATTTTTTTAATATGCCCTCACCTGAGTCTTCCTGTATTGGGAAAAGCAGAAGGATTCTTTCATTTCTCTTGCAATCTGTTCTTATGCTATGTGTCTCCAGACAGAATTTGCCTTTCTTACAGCAGAGTGAAAGCCAATGGCAATCTTTTATGAGTCTTATACACTTCTTCCATTGTTTTCTTGCATAGGCACTAGTTTTCCATACTGCTGTTGCATAGACACTCAGGGAGAGTGATTCATAAATCAAAAAAAAAAGTAAGTGAGGATCCTATAGAGAGGGATCAAATCTCCTCAGCAAAATAGTTGGTGTTTGTCTGGTGGTGACTGGAGTCTCTACTGTAAGGGCACTTGCAGCAGCATTTTCAGCTGTATGGGTGAGCCCCTGAACCCCTGCTCTGCTCACTTCTTGTAATCCAGGCACCATCCAGCACTTGTTTAATTCATTGCTACTTATATATCTCAACTACATAAAAAACTCCCCTTAAATATCTTACCTGCACATAAAATACTGTCCCACCTGACCATTTATGAAGGAACAATGTGTATTGATTACTTGAAAATGTCTTATTTACACAAAGTTCTGCAGAGCAGAGCAAGAGCACGAAATTCTGCAGAGCAGAGCAAGAGCAAGAGCAAGAGCAGTCTTTGGGACACACGGGGTTAACACAACCAGCTTTGCAAACTGGACTAAGCACAGCATCACCTGGGAGGAGGGAGTAATTTCTAGAAGTGTAAATTCTTACCAGGAAGCCTCCTGTAACTCTTGTGACTAATAGAATGGGAAGTCTTTAAAATATTTTCCTTTGGAAGATTAATATTTAATATTTTGTGGTTAAGGTAATGCCATCTGGAAAAAAAAAATGTTTCTTTTTAAAGTGACCCATATTACTTAATTTCTAACTTTTCAGGTGTATTACATAAATTCATTTCTTTCTGTTTGAACAGAAGTATGATGACAGTTCATTTTCCCTTGAAGTTCCTTTGCAGAAGCTATAATTTCCTCCCTTGCTCCCCCCTGAATCCCTTATTCTTTCTCTGGGCAGAAGAGGAGAGTAGGAGGTTTAATGGTGCAGTGGATCCTCTCTTAACATCTGAACCAAAAAGGGTCAACTGGGCACAAGCCTTGGTGCTCCTCAATTTGAATCTTTTCTCCAGCAAGTAAACATTCCAACCAAAGTGAGAGTTTTGCATCCAGGAGGGATCCTAGTTACAAAAAGGATTTTTAATATTTATCTTGGAGTCCTGACACTCCAAGAACTGAGGCAGACTTTAAAATTTCACAGAATCAACAGAGAATGATCTGATGAGGGATTCCTATTCAGGCTCTGGGTACCTCTCACTGGCACTGGCATCAAACTGACCTTAGTGAACAAGGCATGTACCTTGAAGTACCTGGTAGAATCTCTGCTGTGCAGGAAGAGTTCACTGGTTCACTGAAGCTTGATTATTTGTTATTTGCTAATTTTTTTTTTTCTTAAGGAATGTGAGTATGGAAACTTTCACATGATTGTATGATGAAAATAAAACATGGCTTAGATATGGATTCAATACCTTAGAAATAAGGCACAGGAGAAAAAGGTTAAATGTTTCAAATGTTCTCTGGAAAGAAGAGTGAATTCTGATTTTCTGGTCTGTTGTGAAGGATTTGCTCTGATAGCTGGGGATTTATTGATTGAATCTGCATCATTCAAAGAAGCACATTAGTGCTTTGCTGTCAGATTCTGAGAGTTCCGTGCTGTGATTTGATCTGTTTAAACAAGAAAACCTCTCTTTTTTACAGTCTTTTCTCATTTGTTTTACTCCTGATGCACAGGAGTGGTCTTCCCACCTTGTTTACAGCAGTGCCTCAACACTGAAATTATAGAAAGAGATCAATTATAAGGGATGTGCTCACTTCAGATGTGCTGCAGACAAATTACAAGTTTATAGGAAAGACTGTATCTTGATTTCTGTTAGCTGGATTTGAGCACTAATTGAAATCCCTGGAAATGTCAGTGACTAGGAGTTGTGTGGGCAAGGGGTGGACCACGGCTCTGGTGGTCAAAACATGTGTGGGTCCTGATTCTGCCCTCAGCTGGGCTGGTGTGGCATCATGTTATGGCTTCAGCAGGGAATCCTCAGTAGAAAATGTTGGTATCAAACCACTATACTAGGCAACCAAAACAATCTTTGTGAACACTACTGAAAGGCATTGTGATTTTATTTGTTAGCAGTGTTTATTTCCAAATGTACCCTGATACAGATGCATTTCTGATCATTCTTTCTTGATCTTGTAAATCTAGCAAAACTAGACAGATTAAGCTCTTACTTTAATCAGTATATATCATTTATCTATATATACATTAATACATTTATCAGTGCCAATAATTTCTCTTTATATTAAGCATCCCTAAAGTGTGACCTCTGTCAAAATCTTACAGCTACAACAGAAGAAAGCAAGGAGCATTGTGGCTTTTTGAAATGTTATGAGAGAGAAAGTATATTGGAGTGAATGGAGAAAGCTTATTACAGTAAAATAGAGCCTGTTCTTACAGATCAAATTCAGTTGGCTTTTTTTCTCATTAGTGCAACCAAGGCTATGGCCTATGCTGGATATAAGTAAATTTATATGCAGCGAAAAATAGCCCTATCACAGAATTTAAAATGAGCATTTTAAATTGACAAGGGTTAAAGGAAAGACCATTAGAGCTGAATATGTATTTGAGAATGAAGTCTATACCTCAATACACCTCCCAGGAAGATCAGTGCTTAAAATTGTTGAAAAAATATTCTTCTTTCCCCCCTCCCCCCCCCATTTGTTTTTAATGCTTAAAAGATTTCATACTATCCTCAGGGACAATGTCCCTTGGTGCTCAAAAAGCTGCCATGGTAAATACTGGGAAGGCTGAAGGATCACTTGATCCCTTGATCCAATGTGTTTACAAGTGGGGAGAGGCTGTGGAAGCTGTCCCAGATTGTCCTGCCAGTGTGCATAGTCCATGCTGTGGAGAGGCAGAGCAGCTCCAGGGCTACGCACCAGCTGAATTGCTCAGGCTCTCTAAGAGTGCAGCTTGTAACATGCTAGCAACCCCTCATGATTGTTTTCAAAATTTGTTTTATAAAATATGCAAACCGCCAAAACTGAGCAATGTGGGAGGGAGCTCAGCACTGGAGGTTTTTTCCCTTGTGCTACATCACTAGCAGGGAGATAACCAGTGTAGCTCTGAGATTAATGGTCTTAAGGTTGTTTCTACCAATTGAAGATGTGACCCAGTGTGTTCAGCTATGTCTTGACCATGCAGTTCAAAATATCTTTTATTTAACACTCTTTTATTTATTCCACTTCTTCTGGTTTTGAGTCCCTCACTTCAGTGCATTGCTTCATATTCTCTGCTTCACTGTAAACTTAGAAATAAAGTATTAGAGGGCAGCTGGTCAGCACCCAAAAAATCATAGTAATACCCTACTGCAGGTGGCCTGGGCTCAGTTTGGAAGGCTGCATCTAGGAAATTAGAACAGTCAAGAAAAAAATATGAAACCTGCTTTCTGATGAACATCCTACCAGGAGAGCAGCTGGGGGAAAAACCAGGAGGTTTTCTCTGGCCCTTTGTTTTTATAGCACTTATGTTCTTGGCTCTGAATGTGCAAAGGGAAACAACAGTATAGGAAAGAGACTTTTTCTGTGAATGCTAGGAGGCCACACTTTTATGTAGGGAGACTGCATGGTTTCAGTCTGGTATATGTTTCTTGTATCATGAGCTGGTTTCAGTTCAGTTAAGATTCTTTTTTAAGTTTGGTTGGTTATTTCAGCTCAGTTCATCCAATCATAAAAGTGCATTTCAGAATTACCTTTATGCAACTGCTATTGCAGGGATCAACTTTCACTTGGTGCATGGTGAATGTACTGCTCTGCTTCTTCAGCTTAGTACCCAACAATCAAAACTGAGCATTGGGAACCTGGATGGGCAGCAATATCCTCAGTTATGTATTAAGCTCAACGTGTGCAGTTGCACAAATAAAGAAAAATAAGGTCACTCAACAGGGGAAGTGTGAGTCAACAAAACAAACCAAGGCACTATGCTGAAACAGAACCAAAGTGTGCCTTGCCCATTGCATTCCAAAGCCAGTTTTTCCAGGTTCTCAGAGTACCGGAGAATAACAGAACACACAGTGCCTTTCTGGCTTCTATTTATTTTAATAGACCAGAGAGTAATTAATTACCTTTATTTTCAATTAGGTTGACAATACCTTAAAAGAAGCCATGACATTGCACATGGAATATCTGCATCTATTTTCAGATGGCTAACCACGCTGTGTAATGCCTAAAAACTGAAGCTCTTTGTTTATGTTCATGCTCCATAGATGTGTCTCCTTCCATGCAGTTAAAAGTAGATGTTTTCACCACTTTTAATTGGCATCTTTCTGTTTGTTCTGTACTTTCCTAATCAGTGGTATGTCAGCTACATGGAAATTTTTAGTAGGTATTTGCAGTTTGTATTCTTTTAAGGGATGCTCTTCCATATGCGCATAAAGTCATACAAGTAAAAAAGATAGTGAATACTTTTAAAAAATGTATTATTTTACTCAAATTAATATAGTTTTACTCAATATATTGTTGTAATATTTGGTCAAGTATAGTACAGTGTTCTACATA
>VYZP01078359.1:1326-26070 GCA_013400635.1 Hypocryptadius cinnamomeus | reverse complement strand
GTGTATAAAACCAAGGAAGAGATTATGAGCTGTTGAACAAGGGGACAGAGATCAGGAATCTCTGGAATGCATGCTGGGAGCAGTGGGGTATGGGACTTGTTCATGATTTCATAGAATGGTTGATGTCAGAAATAACTTCTTGAGGTCACATCATCCCTGGCCCTCCCCAAAGCAGGATCAGCTAGAGCAGGATACAGAGGAAATTATTCAATCAAGTTTTGAGTATTTCCAGTGATGGAGACTCCACAACTCTCTGGACAACCTGTTCCAATGTTCAGGGAGTTCAGCACTGATCACTAGAAAATCTCAGCTGCTTGTGTGAGTGCCTCTGAAAAAGTCCAGGACTTGTTTTCCATGCCCAAAATAGATGGCAGTGGCAGCCCTTTTTCAATAGGAGCATTTAGAAAAATATTGATTGTGATTCTGTGACATACTGCAGTGGTGAGCAGTGCTCTGCAGCTCCTAAGGCTGCCTGCAAAATGATGTTTTGGGGCTGGGCTGTGTTATTCACAAAATCCTTCTTTTAGTTGTGGTTTTTGGGTTTTGTTGTTGTTGTTTCTTTGAACTTTTAATACGGCAGTAGTTCCTTCAAATCCTATCAGATGTTTGCATCATGTTAAACATTTGAAGTGTGCTTATTTACTCTCTGTTTTCTATCCAGTATGCAATCTTCCAGAGCCCTGAATGAGAGGACTGTAACCTGGGGCTTCCCACTGCCTTCCAGGTAAGGGAAGCACTGGTGGGTAAAAGTAGGTTTTTGATACTTTAAAGCAAGGCTGTTTACCTGGTAGGCTGTCTGTAACAAAATGCTGGACTAAAACCAAGTGGTAAAATGAACAAAATATTGAATGGATGGCAGCTGAATAACGACTCTGTGGCTTGAGGACAGGATAAGTACAAAGACTTGCAAGGAAAGGTATAAACTTTTCTTGGATGCAACTATTGAAACAAGACAAGTCTTTATGATAATTTTTGTATTATACTGTGTGGGTTTTGTGTGAAATACATACTTATTAAAATGATAAAGTATACTTTTTCTAGTGCTGTAGACTTTACCTTTAATTCTTCACTATGATATGTGAAAATCCCACATGATTTTAAATGCTGCATGGTTAAAAAAAAAAAACAAAACTGTATTATTTTAAAAACACCTTTGTACTGTGGAGCTCCCTAAGAATATGTTATATTTATTAGAATAATAAAATAGTTTGGAGATCATCTAGTTCCAAACTTCTTGCCATGGAAAGCAATAACTTTCACTGGATCAAGTTGCCCAAAGCCCCTTCAATCTGACTTGGAATGCTTCCAGTGATGGGGCATGGGTGATGGAGATCTGACTGTGACCAGCTGCATCAAAATAAATATTGATATATTTTAGTTGAAACTTGTGGTTAAATTTTTCTCAGTTAAATAGCTGTGTGAAAGGCATCTTTTGATCCCTTCTCCTGTTTTTCTCCTTCTTTTGCTTAACTGCTTCTCTGTTGCATAGCATGAAACTGGATTATGTGAGACCGTGTAATTCACATTAGAGGGTGTTTCAAATCCTGCTATAACAATATGGTGCGTTTGCTTCCTGAGTCTTGCCATCTGAATGCTCCTAGAGAACACAGAGGATCCAGAAGTAATCAAAGCCTCAAGACTGAGAGTTCTGTTTGTTTTTCTGTGTCAGATTTTCCCTTTGGATCTTACCCTTTCCTGAAATTAAAAAGTAGAAAGAAATAGCCCCTGGAAACTGTGTTGCAATCAAAAGGTAGATTCAGCTTCTCAGTTCACTACAAGAGAAGTTTAACTTTCTCTGTCCATTACCTACAGAGCTGCTGTGTTTCCTGCTGCTAGTCTGGAGCACACATTTAGCCCTTCCTTCTTCTCCCCAGCCACGGTGTGACCTGTTACACACCCACCAGGAGCTTTTACAGTGGTCTCTTGCACAAGCTGTGTCCCAGAGCTCGAGGAAAGCTGCTACAGCCAGGATGAGATCTCTGCCCACAGCCACTTGTGTGCTCCAGGTGGTAGCTGAGTGCTGTGATCTTTCCTTGACACGAGACACACTCATTTCCTTGCTCTGTGTGTGTGTTTAAATCACAAGCTTGTGCCTCATCATGTAAGGTTTTATGTGCTGATATTGGGGTGTCAGAGGAGTCACAGAATCATAGAGTGTTAACAGGTTGGAAAGGATCTTAAAGATCATCTGATCCCAACACCCCTACCATGCCAGGGACACCTCCCACTAGGCCAGGCTGCTCAAGGCCTTTTCCAGCCTGTCTTTGAACACTGCCAGAATTGGGGCATCCACAACCTCCCTGAGCAACCTGGTCCAGTGTCTCACCACCCTCACAGCAAAGAATTTCTTCCTAATATCTAACCTAGATTTGCTCTCTTTATACCCATTACTCATTGTCCTGTCACTACAGCTCCTGACAAATAGTACCTCTCCTTGTAGGCCCTCTTCATGTAGTGGAAGATTGTTTTGGATTCTCCACACAACCTTCTCTTCTTCGGGCTGAACAGCTCCTACTTTCTTAGCCTGTCTCCATGGTGACATGGTCCTCTTGTCAACTTTGTGGCCTCCTCTGGACTTGCTCCAACTGTTCCATGTCCTTTTTATGTTGGGAGCACAAGAACTGTGCTCAGAACTCCAGGTGGGATCTCACAGGAGCAGAGCAGAGGGGCAGAATCACCTCCTTTGACCTGATGGCCACCGTCCTTTGGGTGTTGCTCAGGATTCTGTTGGTTTTTCATCGGCCATCACCCCTAAGTTCTTCTCAGGGCTGCTCTGAATCACTTCTCCACCCAACCTGTCTATGTGTCTGGGATTGCCATGACCCAGGTGCAGGACCTTGCATTTTGCTTTGTTGAACTACATGAGGTTTGCACAGTCCTACCTCTCCAGCCTGTCCAGGTCCCTCTGGATCCTTCCCTTCCCTCCAACCTGTGGCTGCAGCACAGAGCTTGGTGTGGTGAGTGAATTTGCTGAGATGCCTCCCTCCCACCGTTCATATCACTGATAAAGCTGTTGAAAAGCATCAGCCCCAGTAGTGACCCCTGAGGTGTTCCACCAATCATTGGTTTCCATGTGGAAAATTTGCTGTTGGCCACAACTCTTTGCGTGCATCATCCAGTCAGTTCCTTATCTACCAAGTGCTCCATCCATCAAATCCATGCCTCTGCAATATGGAGACAAGAATGCTGTGTGGGACAGTGTCAAATGCTCTGCAGAAGTCCAGGGGGATGATGTCAGTCACTCTGGCCCTTCCACCAACACTGCAGCCCTGTCACAGAAGGTCACCAAATTGGTCAGGCATGAATAGGCAGTAAGATGTTTGTAGTTCTAACCTTATTTCAGTTATTTTAATAATTTTTTAATTTAAATTTTTACAATTGCTATTACACTCCAGCACTGGTAGTGTAGAGTAACAGACTGAATGGAGTCTACAACCTGTAGAAATGTTTACCAGCCCAATTTTGTGCCCTGCAGCATGGACTGGATGCTCCAGTGAACATCTATTAGTTATCCTGCTACCAAATGGGAATATCTGTTTCAGGTTATTATTAAATAACCCAAAGGCTCCACACAAAGAATCCAGAATATAATTTTTTCTGCCTATGAGAGATATAGAACACTAAGCATGTCCAAGGATGTCTGTGCCATAGGGATTGCAGCCAGTCTGGGAACATTCAGCAGCTAAACAGGCACTGAGGCATCCTCATTGCTGAAACCTCAGGCTGCTTTGGGGCTAAGATGGCATTTCAGAGACATTTCCAGAAGACATATTTTGATTTAAAACTTTGTTGACAGGCGTCAGGGCTCAGATGGCTGGTTTGGTGGGATAGCTCTGAACTGGAGTTAGGGATGGGATTTATCTTTGCCTCAGGATGTTGTAGATAAATACAGTTAAGTGAGCCCTCGTGTTTTCCTAACTGCAGGGAGAGAAAAAGAGGCATAAGGGAGAATTTACCTGATTTGCTTTAGAAATCTGTGTTAGGCCGAGTTGATTTGCCTGTCTTTAGTATTTAAAGCAAAAGGTTGATGACAGACATGACTAAACATAGGTGCCTGGTACTATCTGAGATGCCCAGAGGGGTCTGCAATTCCTTAGCAGGTCTGCAAGACATAAGTTCTATCTTTAAAAATTAATGCTGTGCTTAAAAATACAGCCTTTCCTCTCGACTCTGTCAAACACATCTGTGATGTGTCCTTTCTTTATTGAATCATAGCTACTTATGAAATCAGCATGCTTTACAAACTGTAACACCACTTTTCTCCCCCGTGAACGATGCAAGTCATCGATCCCACCGTGCAGGACCTTCTTGCATGACTGAGGGAAAATGAAACTATTTTACCTTTCTTTCTTTTTTCTTTATTTTTTCCCCCTGTGCTTTGTTAGACCTTTGTCCCCAAGTGACACAGGTGAAGATGCCCACTCTGCAGGGTACAGAGAGTTTTACTGGACTCTGCATCTCCTTTGAGGTGGATTTTTCCTCAGTGTTGCAGGTCAGCACTAGCAAGAGAATTAAGGTGGGCAATTCCTCATTGGTATAACATAGCCACGCTGAGCCAAAGAACCTGAAGATAGAGGACAACTCTCTCCTGCTATTCTCATGTGTCTTCTTGAAATCAGAGATGCAGCTTCCAAAAAAAAAGCCCCAATAAGCAAACTTGGAAAATACAATCTTGCAAACTGGTTACACACACCTCAGCAGGTACATTTTTCAGTACACATCCTGATTTAGCAGAAATAAGATCTGTCTATGGTCTCAGTGATCTATTCAGAATAACCATGGGTTTTGCTGTCAGCTGGTTAATCATGGAATGGGTGATTTATATGTGCTCACCATCATTACTGCAATGAGATCCTCTTGCCCTGCATTCAGAATTACACCAGGGAATCTCCTGGGCCACACAGGCAGCAAATATTTTTTAGCTCTTGAGAAGGGTTTCAGGGTCCTGTCTAATTTTACATGCATTACATTTTTAAAGACTAAAATAGATAACATATTTCTTATTTCTTTCTAGAGTGCTAGAAAGTCCCTTTGAGTAAACTATTCCATATGATCTCTGAGCAGACATCAAAATTGTTGCCTAAAAGAAGATTAATTAAAAAATCTTCAGGGATATGGTTTATAAGATACTTGGAGGCTGTGAAATCAGAAGTTACTCTGAGGAGGTCTGACAGCGTAGGCTGGCTGGCTCTTTTTCCTCCTCAGTCAGGTAGTTCCAGTTTCTCCCACAGTTATGAGATATATAGAAAATGATTTTACATGAACCAGATTATGACTCTGCAAATGAACATGGTGTGGAGACACTGTCTTCTAGAATATCTTGAGAAATGCTGCCAACAGCACACCATAGAATCATAGAATTTCTTGGGCTTGAAGGGACCTTAAAGAACTTTTCATTCCAGCCTCCCTGCTAGGGACACCTTCCACTAAACCAGGTTGCTCTAAGCTCCATTCAGCCTGGCCTTGAACACTTCTGGGGCTCGTGCACCCACAGCTTCTCTGGGCAACCTGTTCCAGGGCCTCACCACCTTCACAGCAAAGAACTTTTCCCTAATATCTAACCCAAACCTACTCTCTTCAGTTTGAAGCCACTCCTGCTTGTCCTGTCACTACTTGCTCTTGTAAAAAATTCCTGTCCATCTTTTTTTGTAAGCTCCCATCTTTTATAACCATTTATCCAGGTTTGATACTTTAATAGGAAATACCATCCAGTTCCTTTTCTTGGTGCCTCAAACTCACAGATTCATATAATCTGTAGCATTCAGGTTGCAAGCAGACAGCTGGCAGCAGGAAGCAAATACCTTTAGAAAGCCTCCACCAGTGATTTTTCCTTTTTTTTCAGTATTTTCTAGACAGGGTTTCACAACGTCCTGCAAACAGTTCCAACTCCTGAAAGAACTGTCATGGCTTATGAGCATTATGTGGCTTTGCACTGACATTTTAGGATGGAAGTGACATTTGATTGTTGTGACCTTGTTGTGTCTTGTGATGTTCCAGTGCAAAATGAGAGCCTCACAACATGCCTCTTTGATCGATAAATGGCAGCTGAATGCCTTGATTTCACATCTCTCTCTCAGTTAATACTCCTTATTTTGATCATGTGGCAGTCCATTCACCTGATGTCTTTTTCCTTTCTTATTTTCAGATCATTAGACGAAGTTCAGCTTGTTTGCTTCATGCATGAAATAATTAGTGTCCTGTGCCGTGTAAGTGGGTTCTTTTCTGGAAGGTTTTCTTCTCACTGTTTGGTGGTTAGAGGCAGTTCTCTCTCACACAAGGAGCTCACTACTAGGGCTATTTCTCTATGCAAAGAAACCTTTACATGATAAGACAGTAACTTTTAAAGTCCCAATTTAAAGGCAAAGGGTTGGCCTTTAATTTAAGAAAAGAAAAAGTTTAAAATTGCATCACAGCAGCAACTTTGAAAGTCGTTCTCTTCCCCAGCTTTGCTGTTTCACTCAGTTCTTTATAAAAATGCAAGAATCCCCTAAGAAAGGAAACTTCTCCCTCCTGGAAGCGGGTGTTTGACCTTTGCAGGGCAGCGAGCTCTCTGCTGACAAGTGCAGAATGCAAACATTTTGGATGCATCACTCCATCTGTTTTCCCAGAGCCCCAAAACCCTGCCAAGGAGTGACCTCCATCCTCCCGGCTGCCTCTTTCCCTAGGGAGAGGGGCTCTGGGGTGGTGTCCCTGTGCCTGCACATCGAGGGCTGCTTGGCAGCCATGGGTTCGAGCAGATCTGGGTGCTGGGGCAGCTGTTGCTCTGAGCGGTGCCGCCGCCGAGTTGGGTAACCATGGCAACAGCATCACCGCCAGCATCCTCCTCCTCCTCACTCGGCTCTCCTCCTCCTCGGCATCATCAGGAGCAGCAGCAGCGGCAGCAGCCCTGGCAGGAGCCAGAGCCCGGCAGCCGAGGCTGCAGCCAGCTGCTGCCAACCCCTACCCGCACCGGCACCCGGTCACAGCCCCGGCCCCGCTGCTCCCGGGGGGAATAGGGCACAGGGAGCTGAGGGAGCTGCACTGCAGAGGGATCCCAGACAACACAGGTAAGAGCTGTGGGGCTGCTCACAAACTCCCCGGGATCGATGTGCTGTGTGCCTGGCGTGTGTTTGTGTGCGAGTGTTGGCTGCGAGTTTTCCGGCTTGCTCCTTCCAACAGCGGTGTGATGACAATTCCAGGCAAGCATGTTTTCCAGCTCATGTTCCCCATCTCTGCCATACCGTCCCTCTCTCTCTCCTCCACCCAGATACATAAGGAATAATAAATAATGTTCCAAAAGGTTGTTGGAAAAGGGGATGGTGGGGGGCCCCAATGTGCAGAGCGGGGAAGGGCTGCACTTCTAAAATAAAAGTGGGCAGCAGCAGCAGAGCAAAGGTTGACGTGGTAATTAATAACCCTTAAAGAAAAAAAATTATGCGACAACTGACTTCTGTCTCTACCCACTCTACAAATAAATCTCTCTCATCATATTCAGCAGAGAGCTGTAAAGCGGAGAGGTATATGAATAGACAAGACTAGAAACCTCACTGTAGTCCAAAACTGTGAGATTCACCTAAAGTGCTTTAAAACCAGGCTAAATTATTACATTATCAATGCAGTCATACCTGAGAATATATGTATGTATAGAATTGCAAAAATAGTGCTCTTAAACCTTTACACCTCCTAAGAAATAAAATAATAATAAAAAAAATTATCTTAAACATGTGCGTCTGATGGCCACACAGTAAAAGATGCTCACTTCATCTGTTGTGAGAAAGCATGCAGTGGGTACATTTCATTTCAGAAGGTAGGAAGAAGAGTTCTGATCCAAAAGCACATGAGGACAGTCCTTGTCATTTCATAAACAGAAGAGATACAAAGCTGTGGAGTGTCCTTGTGCAGGCAAATAGATGTGGATGAGTGTGTATGTCTGAGGAGCACAAAGGGAGGGACAATAAGAAGTAAGTTTAAGCCAAGTGTTTAGGCTGTGAGTGTTTGCTGTGTAATGACTGCAGAGAGCTCTCTCCACTTCCACAGAACTATTTTTATTTCTTTGTTTGTTTGTTATTGTCAGCAGTAAGGAGAAAGAGATCTGACGCTGCTGCTGTCTCTGTCTCCTTCTCTAAAACCTTGTTCTTGCTCTCTGGTGTCCCTTGTCCTCCCTAAATCATCCTTGTCTGTGTAATGCTGGAAATGCTTCCTAATTCAAACATGGGGATGGTCTGGGTATGACCCAACACAATTGCTTGTATACTTGTGTGTATATATATTTATATATATGTGTGTATATCCTTGTATGTGGGTTAAGAGACACCTGTCTCTCATGTTCAACCTGATTTGAAAATCAGAGTGGTTTTTGGTCCCAGTCCTGCATTTTGCTACGTCTGTATATCCTCCTAAAATCAGCAGGAGCTGGAATATAATTTAAGTTTATAGGTACAGAACAGAGGGCAGAATTGCACCCACCTTTTCTCTATGTTTACAAACATTCTTCTCTGGCAAGCTACAGAACAAAGAATTTGGGTAGGCAGGACCTGATGTCCAGTTCTTATGCAGAAGTGCTGTAAAAATTACCTGGGAATTATTTTCCATCCCAAGGGAAATTGATAAGGTAAAAGATAGAAAAAGAAAATATAGGCAGCTATTTGGAATCAGTGCTTTGATTTGAAAAATAATTTCTTGAGGAACTTGACCTCATCACAACAGGTCTTCTCTACAAGGGGCTCTTTGATCTATGGTAATGACAGTGCTCACAGACACCAAGTTTAACTGAAGAGGATGATTTTGGATAGTTACATTAATTAAACTAAAGCACGGTAGGGCTACAGTCCTTAAGAGTCTGGGCACATTACATGGTGTATTTCTGCATGAGATTTGGTGTTTGCTTCAAATTCAGAGAATATTTAAGTCTTGAGACTTCTTTGTGGTAACAGAGAGGGAATAAAAATGTCTGTCAAAATGCCTGTAAAAAGAGTGTAAACCTGATCATGTGTCTGACTCTTAGACACCAGTAACAGAGCCACAATCCTGTTTACATGTGTTGCAGAGATGTGCAGTGCATAATCCAGGGGCAGCTCAGTGAGGCGCAGAGCAGTGACCCTCCCATCAGCACAAGCAGATGATTGAAGGTCAAAGGGCTCTGGGTATTACACATTAACACTCTGCAAGTATTCCTGCACAGTCCTGCTTGCTGCTGGAGGTGGGCAGGTGATTATGGAGAAGCCAGAGTTAATACATGGACTTTTGATTGCTACAGGGCTGAAAACTTCTGTTGGAAATGACACTGGGTAAGGCAGGGAAGCTGGATGTTTTCATGAGCACTGCTTGGCCATAGAAATCCTCTATGCAGAGCTGTTCATGGAGAGTCAGGGCACTGAGGCTGATATCAGTGAAACAGCAAGGATGTTCCCCACTTCAGATATCCAGTATTTCATTCTCAGTGTCCCCCAGTCCTGCAGCTCTTTCCATTCCTTAACCTGGAAAGCTTAGGAGAGATTTTCTTCATTTTGCCTTATGTTTTTTTCTATTATATTTTATTTTATGAGTTTAGTAATGGACAGGAACATGGTCTTTCTTTTGTGCACGGCTGTTAAGAGCTGCTCCCTCAATGCTCACTAGCACCGTTCTAAGAGGAAAAAAAAATTATATCTCATGATATAACTAAGCATCTTTTAAAATCTTGTTCACTTATTTTCATCAGTCACCCACTGTGGCTCTCAGAGCTCAGAACAAAAGAAGACTTATATAGTAGTTGCTATTCTAAAGTCAGCATTTGCCAACAGGTTGAGGCAGGAATTTTGGAAATGCTGCAGCCAGGGTTTGGGTGGTTTTTGTTGTTATTGTTTTTTTGTTTGTTTGTTTGTTTTTTTTAATAAGGAAGATGCTTTTTTCTAGATCCTGATCTGTAGTAAGCTGAAACAAAAGATGATTTGAAAAAGAATGTTGTCTCTTGCCTTTATTTTAACAATGCTATTAATTTTATTTTGAGCCTATGTGTACACTGCTGTTTATTATTCTATTCAATAATCACACTCTGTTATTTTCCCTCTTGCAACATTGTATTTTTTTCCTTTACACTCTATTGTGGTTGGCTAGGTTTAATGAGACAGACACTTAACCATGGAAAAGTTTTCCCAGTGAGAAGGGGAATGATGGGATCTTTACATTAGAAACTGGACACTTCTCTATCTGTTTAGTTTCCTTAAAATAATGTATCCAATCCGTACTAGATATGGAAAAATAACCTTTTTTTTTTTGCCAGTTTTCATCTTCTTGCAGAGTCAGACTGGTCTTGGCAAGTTCTCTTAGGTCTAAATGATACCCATGATGATGCAATGGGAATCTTTGTGTCCACTGAGCAGATACCCCATCAGCACTCAGAAAGGTTTTAATTCCTTCCTGGCCTACTGGCTCAGGTAGTGCAAGCTTTGAGTCTCTTTGCTCTGTAACCCCTGGGGTCCATCACTTTCCTTGCTCATGGTTTGAAACCTTCTTCTCCCACTGGTGAGACAATCTGAGTGTCTGTGCTTCCCCCCAGCACAGCTCTGACAGAAGTGTGTCCACGAGCACAAACCGTGCAGGTGTCTCACTTGGTGTGTGTTTCTTCTGTTCTCCCCTGTACCCAGTTCCCTCCCTCACATGCTGGTAGTGCCTGACATGCTGCAAGAGCCTCAGGGCCTGTGATGTAGCATGACCTCTGCTAACACTGCTCCAGGAGGGAATGGGCTGAAACCCCCTGGGCAGTTGTGGCTGCTGGGCTGATCCTCCTTCAGAAGGTCAGCACCGTGACATGCCTGATCTCAACTTATTGGGAGAGTGAGTCAGAAGCTGGCTTCCTCCAAATGTTCCAAATCCAAGAGGATATGATTTTATTCTCTCTCTAATCCTATTATTAGTGCCTGCAATATTAAGGACTATGTTATTCAGCAGTTTTATTTCTTCCCCGTTCCACTGCCGCAGATGGAGCATCCAAACAAAGTGTAAAAGGAAGAATTTCTTAATTTTGTACACTCAGATGCTGCTGACATCCATGTGCTGTCCCGTATTGAAAGAGAATACCTTTGTGGGGGAGGAGGGAAGCTCTCTCTGGTCCTCCTACAAATCTGCCAGAAATCTCATGGCATTTCTGCTTCTCTCTCGGGTTCAGACATGTCTTGGTGTGAGTGCTTTGTTTCTGTAGCCCCCACACCTCTGACCTAGGTATGTTTCAGTACTAAGATAATTTTCAGTGGTCACAGAGGGACCCACAAAATTTACTTCTCTTACTGAACATGAGGGACTGCAGGTTAATGCAATATCCTGATATGCTCTTCCTACCTGTTGTCTTTTCTCATCCTTAGGATCATGGGAGTAAGACAATATAAGCAGTACTTTGGCCTTTTCCTGGTATCTATACCCACTAAATTCTTAATTTTGTAGTAGTATATCTAGTATATATACATACATATATATATATGTATGTGTGTATATATATATATATATATATATAAAACATGTATCTAGTAGTTATATTCATCATAATTCCTTTTTATTTGTTTTATTTGTTCTTAGCTATGGGGTGTTGTCATGGATAGCTAAGACCTTGTGCACTCTATTGGAATTTAGAGGTGAAACCAGAGATATTAAACAACAGACTTGTACTGAAAATGCATAGCAGTGGTGTGACAGTAAATTGATGTTTGTCTTCTTTGCGTGTAAACTTCAGACTCTGGTCACTGACTTTTGAGGATACACAGAATGCAGCACAATGACAAGTGGGACTTTCTTTTTGTAATTTGGCTTGGTAGGGACTACCTGTGCTAATAGGACCCTGATGCCACCATTTAGCAGCCTGGGGAGGACTAGGCTCTTTTTTGGTCCAGCTACTTGGGCAAAAAACCTCCCTGTTGTATTGCTGTGCAGATCTGTGCATCTGGAAAGGAATCTGGTTCTGCACCATCTTCTAATGTGTAATTTTGGTTTCTCTCATTGTTAACATTGCATTTATTTCTGATGCTGGCAAGCACAGTCCCATTACCTTTTTATGGTCCTAAAGAATGTAAGTATTATTTGGAGAATGTGGCTTGAGTGAAATGTTGCTTGTATCTTCGTCAATTTGTCAACCCATACTGCCAAAACCATTGTGGCAGTAGGAAAAGCAATCCTGTTGTATGAGAATGATTTCTTAAAGAACATTTACATCCACTGAATCCTGGACAAGAGAGGTGTTTCATTATGAATACTTCCACCTCTGTTAAATTATCTCCTCCTTTCTACTCACAGCCTCTTGCTCTGCTCAGTGGCTTTGACTTGACCTCATTGCAGGGAGATGATGCCTATAGATGATGTAACCTCATATTCTTGCAAAATAGGCCCTTGCCTTGTGTCAGCTTTGAGGTGTCTGCATGAAACCACTGATTTTATTTGCATAAAAAAGTTCCCATTTGTTTCAGAGGTGATGGGGCAGAATGGGGCAACACCCATTTTTGGGAGATTGCATCTCTTTGTATGCCACTTTTATGGATTTGTGTGCTCTAAAAAAAATATGGGTTCTTACTGATATTTTAGTTTCTGTAGAGAACTCTGGGCTATAGGTTTTGAGCTGGCAGTCTGCCAGTACCTGTAGCAAGTGCTCTCCCTCCGTGTGATTGAGCACCTGAGTGCTGCAGGTACTGGCTCACATCTGCACAGCTCTTTTGCACTATTAGGGCCCAACTATCCCACGTCACAGGACATGAGGATCTCTGTGGGACAAGGCAGATGGATTTCATTAGAAATGAGCAGTGTCTGCTGCTGCAAGTATCTCTTCTTACAGGCGCTTACAGAGCACACTGCCCTGCATAAAAAACCTGTTCTACACCCTGCAGTCACACAGCACTATTTATTTTCGTTTCCTGCCTGTCTTGGTTTAAAATCTCAGCTGAAAACTTCTCTTTTCTGTCCGTGCCTCATTGTTTTCTCTCCGTTTCCCTCTCCCTTTGCAGCTGTGTTTAGGCTGAGCTCTGTGAGGGTGCAGTTTGACACAGCAGATATTAGAGGCAATAAAGTCTCATTGTGTGATGTTCTAGAGTGCTTTGCTCCACAGCCACCCAGCCCTTGCACAACTAGAGGCTGTGGGATGTTTGCCACTGACCTCAGGAACAGCAGGAGTCATCCCCATGCACAAAAGTCTTTTCAGAAGGAAAGATAATGCACAAGGCTGTGAAGAGCTTGTTGTTTGAGAAAGGCATGGAAGCCTGAACCCTCTTGGTGAAAAAGCTTTTGTTGGCTGCCAAGGGTGCATCAAAGTCAAGCTGCTGTTTTAGCCTGGGATGTCACAACCACCTGAACATTCCTTGTCTTTTCTTGGGGAACCAGGCACCAAAGTCAGGGGCATTGTGAGGCAGAAGAGGGACAAGGCAGATAGACATTATTTCAACAAGGCTACTCTTTTGAAAGAAGTCCATATGGACGAATGGATGAAATGGAGATGAATAATAATTCCAGAAGGTTACGTGAAAAGCCCTTAGATGTGTTCTTTCTTTTATGGTGGGGAAGGGAGGAATAGATTTTGGATTGCATCAATTCATTTGGATTGCTTCAATTCTTTTGGATTGCATCAATTCTTTTGTCTGAAGAGGGAAGAAAGATTGTTGGAAAAAAAAAAGAAAAAAAGTGAAAAAAACTAGTGGAGAATGATCATCAGACTTCTGCTAATTTTTAGTAGCATTGTAAATTGGGCCTTGTTTTCTTTAGGTGCCTTGCATTGGTAGTGGATGACATTAATGTTTTATTAAACTTGCTGTGCTGAGGAGCTCATTGGTTTAGTGCAGCTAATAATAATACCCTGATGGAGAAACAGAAGGTGGGCTAGCTCAGCATCAGACATGGGAGTGCAGAAATAGTCTCTGCTAGTTGAACTAAAAATACACACCAGCATAACCCTCTTGCCTACAGCAGCACATGCTGAAGGCACTTTGGACGCTGGCAGTGGGGGGAATGGCTTCCCTTTGTTTTTGGCAGCTGCTGGATCTGCAGTGCCCTGTGGTGATTTGTTTGTGTGACTGCCTAACACTACCAGAGGTGTGCAAGGCCCCTCAGAGCAAGTTAATTAATATCCTTGGAAAGTTAATCATTATCCAGAGTCATAAACAGACTATATAGGGTCAAATGGGCTTCATCAGATGGCTTGTTAAGCCAGTTTGTTCCAGGGTGGGACTTTGTGGTCATGGAATCACCCAACGACATGGGAGTGACCAGCAGCAGCGAGTGAGATGTAACCATGGCTACTCTGCTCCACTGCTCCCTGCTCCTGCTTGGGGACAAACAGCAGATGTCAAGATTGCTGCTGAATTACGAGCCCTGGAGTTATTGCTGCACAATGTGGTCAAGGAGATTGATCTGTTTTTTTCCTACCACCTCCTGGGGTTTACCCAGCCTCTCCACTTGGGCTCTACATGGGTGAAATTCAGTTTAGCGTGTACACGTTTTTCTGCTGTGAGCTTCAAAATCTCCATGACAATAAGCTAAAAGTGGCATAGATGTAGTGGGGACAGGATACCCTGAAATAGGTTAGCTAGATGAAATTAGGACACATCTAATGCCAGAATCAGCAGTGCAACATGGATATCTGCTGCATTGTCAGATGGTAGATCAAAGGTGAGGAACGCCTTGTAGATGAATCACAGAACCGTAGAACAATTTAAGTTAGAAAAGACCTTTAAGCTCATCAAGTCCAACCTCTAACCCAGCACAGCCGAGATGAGGAAAAGTGCTCCTTGAAAAAAGGGAGTTAATTGACTGTGTTGGGCACAAGTGATGAGACATTGTCTCCAGATAAAAGATACAAACACAAAGTGCTGAGACAGTGAAGACAAGAAGTAAAGCCTGAATGCTCTAATTTGAAATTCCTGCATAATGTGTAATAAAACCCATCTGTGGTGGGACTCCTTCACTTGTTTGAATACTGAGACCTGTGGCTGGGATAGGAGTGGACAAGGATATGGTTGTAGCTACTTTGGTCACCACCCCTGCAGGTAGGAGGAATACAGGGGCTGCATCATCACTCCTGCCTTGCTTCCCTCCCAAAGCCAGGTGCCTGCTGTCTGTACAAGCACAGGTGCTTCCTTCAGAGCAGAATGTGTCAGGACATTGCATGAAGAAATGTCAGCTAACAGAACTGGTTTTATAAGATCCAACACAGAGGTAAGCCCTTTCCACAATGCATCTGAGCTTTTTTGTGTATTTTTTTTTTTTCTTTATTACAACCAGGAGATCCAAGGACATCAATCTCCTTTGTGTCTCCTCTGGGATTTTTGGAGTTTGAGGGTTCAGCTGGAGACAGAGCAGGCAAAGCACAGAATTTTTTTCTCTTGGAATAGGTGTTTCTTGTGTGCACTTCTCTGAGTTGAAGTTACCTTAATAAAGGGAGCACCAGGAATGACAATCTTCCTTGCCTGTCTTTCTTAGCCAGTCTTAGCTTCTTTCTGGGACTGCTATTGTACTTACTCTGTGATGAAGTGAATAGTAAAAAGCTATTTTTGTTCACAGGATAGTTTCATAGGATAATTCTGGCTGGAAGGAACATCTATTCCAATCACCTGCTAAAATCAGGGTCACCTGTGGGGTCAGACCAGCCTTCTTAGGGTTTTATCTAGTCCAGCTTTTTATACTTCTATTACAGAAAGTGAATGGCCTCTAAAATTTTCTGAATTGTAAGGACCAGGGTCATCAGGAGCTTTCAGAGAGAGTTCTGAGAGTGAGGCAGGAGGTCTGGCAGCCCATGCAAAGAGCATTTCCATGAGGACTTCTGACCATGGAGATATCCAGGGGAAACTGGCAGCAACTCTGAAAGGAGAGTGCTGTGCAGAGCATGACAGAGGTGAAAATGAACTTATCAAAAGCCTTCTTGGGCTGTCAAGGGCAGGTTTATTCCTCAGCATAAGTGGCTTCCTCTGGGGACCTGTGGAGTACCCAGTGCCAGGGGGAAGGTGCTGATGTTGCAGTGAAGTGGGGCTGGCTTGCCCTGTGTCTGTACGTGGCAGATGAGTGTTCTGGGAGATGATGCCTCAGGTCAGTGACTTCATTATGTCTGGTTTGGAGGCCTTTTACCACACCTGAGATAACTCAAGGCTTACAGGATGGCGTTTGGAAGAATCATCTTGTTCAGCAGCAATAATCACCAATTACTAAGAAAAGATCACCTTACTTAGTCATTTCCCACTGCTCTCATCTTCCCACCAAACGTTCTGTTTATAAAAGCTTTTCTTTCAGGACCAGTGCCACTGATAATCAGAACCCTCGCATCACAGGAACATTTTAAAAAGTGTTTGAGGGCCAATTATATAAATGTTTCCTCTTTTGTAAAACAGCTTGGGACTTGTAAACATATTAAGTCCACATATCTCTAAATAATTCATGATGATGAATTATTTACTTGTATAAGCTGTGTATTAACTAAGGAAATATTTTTTTCCTAATATGAGGGAAATAAAGATATTTTATATAAACTTGAAAGAATTAGCTGCCTTTTCACTCTTTTGCTTTTTTGTGTTCCAATTGATTTTTCTTATGAGTGTGTTCTTCAGGAGTAGCTGATACCAGGTCTCTAGTATGTGAGGGTGACTTCCTCAGCACCAAAATCCACAAAACCTTTCAGCAGAATAAGGCTTATCAGAAATCAAGGAGTCCACTTCATGTTGTAGATGTGTGAAGGGCACATGTTAGAACTTAGAATTTTAGAATCATTGTTTATTTTACAGATGAAATTGAGGATGGCAACTTTAATCCATGTAAAGTAAAGGTGAATGCTGTTACTATGGAGTCCTTTGTATGATGCTTTTGAGTTTGAGCCTTATTTATGAGATTATTTTGAATTTTGTCCCACATATATATATATATTTTGATCCCATATACATATATATATGGATCATTCTGTTGCATTTTCTTTTCTCTCCCCTTCGTTCTCCCTCAACAACAGATGATTTTGAAGACATCATGAATGAAACAAAATGTTGGCATGGTCTAGCTGAATTTCCTGACAAGATAAACATTTAGTTAAATGTGAGACATATGCCTTAGTGTGTGACTGTAATTTTATAGGTTCTTTTATATGTTGTGGTTGGCAACAGAATCCCTGTAGCTTATTCTGGCTAGAAAGAACAGTATTTCTTAGTCTTAAGACATATACAGATTTAAAAATCTGTATATGCTACCAGCTATACTGTGTGAGTGCTGAAGTGTATCTTGGTTATAAGTACTGTCCATTCCAGTTCATCTCATAATCAAAGATGGTTATTCAACCATGGTGCATTTGTGATGTGGATAATGTTCTGATCAGAAGTCCTCTTTTCTGCCTTCATCCCACCTCTGGAGTTGAACTGTCTGGAGGTGATGCCCCTCTGTTTGCTCCCACTGTGGAATGCAGGCTTGCATTGGGTGAGAATATTTCCTCTGATGGCTGCACAGGTACAAAATTAGAGGGATATTGGCTCTAGCTCATCCTGTAAGACTTCAGTTTGTGCCGCCAGACCATCAGAGGATAAATGCTATGCCCTTCCCCAGCCCCCTTAATTTTGGGGATCACTCACATAATCTTGGAGTACTTTGAACTGCAATGAAATTTGCTCATCTTCCCTCACATTTTTACACAAGGATTCCCATGCTGAAATGACATTGATAATTCTTCTATGGTAATGTTCAGGCCTGGGAGTGCATTTTGTCTGAGATCCTTATAATGAGTGGAATTTATTTCAGTTTACTTTAGTAGAATCAGCTTCGTTCAAAGTAGCCATCAGCTTTCTTTTTTGTGGACAGGGCAGAGAAATAGATATTTCTAAGGTGCTACCCGGATAACTCTTTTAAAATGCATGCTTTAGGACAGAAAAATCATGGTCAAGCGTTGCTTTCACTGTCTGAAGAGGAGCCTGGACAAATAGTTGAGGAACAGCCATTTACACTGTAGATGTATGCCATTTTATTGAGTGTAAACTTATTTATTATCAAAATATGGAACAGGGGAAAGACATCCTGAGCCTTATTCCTCTTTTCCAAACACCCTTCACACTTGTCTTCATGGCATAAGTGATCTTTGGTTTTCAATCAATCATTCACATTCCTATTGCCTTTGGCATTCAGGTTTCCAGTCTGTTCTGGAATTTTGCAGGGCAAAACCACATTTCCTGTGATCTGCCACCACGCTCTCCTGTGTGATGCCCCTCTCTGGACTCCTGGCTGGTTGCTGGACTAGCACAGGGGAAAAATGGTGAAGCATTCCTATCATTGCTTCACATTATGCATACTAAAGGATTTTGGTTCTAAGATATAATCAGGGAATAAATGGCATATTTGGCAAAAATGTAGCTTGTTCAGAAGCAGCATTGGACTTGAAAGATGCAGAGATCCATGAGCCAGCTTGGATAACAGAAGCACTGTAACTTAGCCTGGTGCTCAGATGCAGCAGGACATCACTGGGATACACAGCTGTTGGGAAGGGTGTTCAGCCCAAGCAGAGCAGCCTCTGTTCCTTGCCCCTGAGAGAGCTGGTTCAGAGACAACTCATGCACACCTCTGTAGTGGTTCAGAGATGCAGCACCCTTTGTTTGGAAGAGTAATTTAGCACTTTGTGTGGGTGCATTTATGGGAACATACAGATCCTCTTAAAGAAATAGGCACTCATCTGGTATTTGCAGATGTTATGGTTCACATTAAGAGAAAAAAACTAAAACAAAACACATTTAGTGGAGGAAATTTCCATTACTCACCATCAGTTCTTATTTGTACCTTAATAACTTATTCTGTGTGGGGAAAGGAGTTGAAAGCTGGTTTCCAAAAGGATGAAGTATGTCTGGTACTTAGTAAATAAAAAAACTTGTGGAAAGAATTGCATCTGAAGGTCTAATTCTTACATCTGCTGTTAGAGTGGAAATAAGAGAGGCTGAGGTTGTAAGGACATAGAGCTATTGGAAATTGTCTAAAGGAAGTCCATGAAGATGGTGAAGAGCCTGGAGGGGAAGCCACACAAGGAGTAGCTGAGGTCACTTGGCTTGTTCAGGCTGAGAAAGAGGAGGCTGAGGGGAGAGAACTCATTGTAGTCCACACCTTCCTCATGAAGGGAGGATGAGGGGCAGGCACTGATCTCTTCTCTGGGGTGACCAGCATTAGGCTCAAGAGAACAGCATGAAGCTGTCAGGGAGATTTAGTTTGGATATTAGGAAAAGGTTTTTCACCCAGAGGGTGTTTGGGCACTGGGAGGCTCCCCAGGACAGTGATCACAGCACCAAGCCTGACAGAGTTAAAAAAATATTTGGACAATGCTCTTAGGCACATGGCGGGATTCTTGGGACATCCTATACTGGGCCAGGAGTTGGAATCCATTATCCTTGTGGGTCTCTTTCAACTCAGGACATTCTATGATTCTGTGCTTCTATGAGGCTTAGCCATCACATTCTCTATGAGAACTCTCCTGGAATTTTCCTTTTGTTACTTGTAGAGCCTGAACTTCCCATGTGTGTGGTTGCAGATTTATCCGGCCTCATGCACTGCAAGTCTTTCTGCCTCTTGCTGAAGTCAAGGAGAGCAGCAGTGTGGTGCCAGATGAATGCCTAAAGCCTGAAGTGTGTAGAATTGAGAAAAAAAAGTCAAGAATCCAGGGAGTAAACTAAGCCCCTGACCCATGGCTGTCTTCCTCCACTCCACACACAGACCTGTCACCCTGGATGATGTTTGTAAGACAAGGTCACTGTGCCTCTGTCTGCAGCTCCCCAGCGCCCCACACCAGCATCTCTCACAGCAGCCACTCTCCAGCTGGGAATGTGCAATGCCAGCCCAGCCTGGGGTGCCCTCACCAACTGTGGCTGGTGGTGCAGAGGGTGCTGAGATGCTGCTGCTGCAAATGCTGACATGAGTGGCTGTAGCCATCAGTGAAATTTGTCACCTTTCTCCAGCCTGTGATTAGATAGTCCTGCTGCACAACTCTGCTGGTGCTGCTGATCATCCACTTGTTCCTCTCTGTAGTGGGTGATATGTTCTGGAAACTTCCAGAAATTTTCACTCCTGTGTCTTCTTAGACATTACTGACAATATGTAAAGAAGACAACTTAAATGGTTGATTCCTTCTCTCCACCATTGTGCAGTGCTCTACCCAGTGACTGCTGGTCACTTGCTTTCTGTGGTTGCTCTGGTAGGATCAACCACAGAATCCTAGAACAGTTTGAGTTGGAAGGGACCTCACAGATCTTCTCATTCCAACTCCCCTGCCATCCTCCACTAGACCAGGTTGCTCAGGATCTGCAGGTCAGGAGGGTGGGTTATCACCAGGAACCTGAACTAGTAATTTAAACATTTTGCTGCTTCAGTCTGTAGCAATGGAACTGCTGAGGTAGAAGACAAACTCCTCCTTTTTAATTTTAAGGGCAATATTTATCTTGGTTTTTTTATGAGTATTTGTCAAGTCTCAGCACATCTACTGTAAGCCTCAAATCAGTGTTGAACGCATCCTTTTTTTTTCAGATCATTGACTTAATGATCAACAAAATAATAAAGATGTTAGGAAACACAGAATTATTAAGCTGAGGTGAGACTTGTGGCACCTTAACAAAGCTGCCTGAAAAAGGATGAAATTCTCTGTTGATGAATACAAAGTAATGTACAATGGAAAGTATTAACTTAAATGATTCATAGCACTTGCTGGCTTAAAAATAAATTCTGACTACTTGAGAGGAAAGAAAGCCTTCAGAAAACCTTTCTATGTGTATGGGTACCTTAGGAAATAAAATCTGCTGTGAATAAATAGAATATTTGGTGTATAAGAACTGGAGATGAAGATTATTTGTGAATAGAAAAATTAATCATGCTTTTTTGTTTTCCCTACAGTGAAATATTTGGCATTTAAAAATGTTTTAACTTCAATTAACATGAAGCTGTGGGAAGTATTGATCTAGAATTTGTTTAGGGCAAAATATGGAAATTAAGGGATCCAGTTGGAAAGTTCAGGGCTTGTTTGTTTTGAAACCCTTTTTTAAAAATGTCAAAATGCAATTGTTTTAGAAAAAGAAGCTATTTACACTAAAAAAAAAATATTAAATGAAAAATGTTGATTCACTGAGGCGCAGTGTTTCTGATCCATCAAAATATTTTTATTTCTGTCAAAAAGTTTTGTAGGAAATATAGGGCTTTCATTTGGAGTCTGAACACAAACACCCACCCACTCACAGCCTGAAGATTTCTTGCTACAGGTCCCATGGGTGTGTTCTCCAAAACATTGCAATGAAGAAGCGTGGCCTCTGCTAAAGTGCTGCATTTTAATTTGGTCACTGTCTCCCAAGGGTCCACCTCACACAGGCAGGAAGGCTCCAGAAGGAGGTGACCAGAATTCATACAGGTTTCTGTGCTTTGGATTTCAGTAAAATGAATATGTTATTTCAGCTAAGAATTAAGAAAATGCTTAGCTGAAGGGTGAGGTACCCATGTCCTCAGTTTCTGCAAAGTTAATGGAAAAACTTCCTGTTGGATGAGGAAGATTTTCACTCCTGGTTTTGGTATCAACAAGGCAGTCCATGTGGCAAGCTGGGTGCAGTTGTGCTCTGCAGAACTAACTGCTGAGTACCTAGAATAACAGAAAGGGAAACAATTTACCTTTGTCTCTTTTACTTTCCTAAATACAGGGGAAAGATAGCATTCTGTGACAGTCAAATGCATTACTTTGAATGTAGATTTAAAAAAAACTCAAAACCCAAACACTTTTGAACCATGCAGTTTGCAAAAAACGAAACCAAATTAAACTAAACCAAAACAAACCCCCCAAAACTACAAAAAATTATCAAAGGAAAATTTAAAGAAAGAAAATGGGTAAGCGAGGGAAAAGTGCTCCATTTGTGGTTAGAGGATGAGAGGATGAGTTTAAAATCAAGCTTTAAACAGAGGCTGAGGGGCTGAGAAAATTGAAAGATTCCCACCTGGTTCATTTTTGTATCATGCAATATCTGAGAGAAATTATAACAAAACATACCTGCTGGGAAACACATTTTTAACCTTTTCATTCTCACAGAATAGCCCAGATTGGAAGAGATGCCCAACGTTCATTCAGCCCAGCCTTTTGTGGGAAGGGCAGCCAAGAGGGGATCGTGTAGCAGCTTGCCCAGTCACATATGAAAACCATCCAGAGATGGAGGCTCTGCCATGACCATGCAGGGTTGTTCCAGGGAATGATTATTCTCACTGTAAAAACTTCCTCTTACACAGGGATGAAACCTTTTCTGGTGTAAATTGTAACCATTTTGTCTTTCCTTCTCTGTGTGGCTCCTCATGTAGAAACACTGTCCTCTTTGTAGTTACCCAGGAATAGCTACTGGAAGCATGTGATGAGATTCCCCCTGAGGCTTCTCCTCTGCAGGGAAGAGATCTCCCTCTGTCATTGCTCAGAGGTCAGGTCATGGCACTCCTTTGGAGCCTCTCCCGTTTTTCTGTGTCTTTCTGGAGCTGTGGGGACCAGAGCTGGGCACACTCTGATCACCACTCTCTGAGTGGAGCCTTTTAGCCAATTTCCTGCCCATCTTGCAGACCACCCATCCAGTCTGTCTCCTGCCAGCTGGTCCCATAGATGCAGTTTGTCTAATTTGTAATTTCAGGATGATTTTCACCTTTTCATTGAAGCCTCTATCGTTGGTACTGCAACGTGGTATTTGTCTCCAGTATTCTGAAGTGAAAAGGTGAACTCCAGCATCTATTTCTTGGGTCATAAACCCGTATCCATATGTAGAGATGTTTCTAGGGTTTTAATTTTTTTTTATGTTTGTTTCTATCAGTACTGAAATTCTTAGGTCATAGTGCACATAACACTAGGCTTTAGTACATGGAACATGTATTCTGCATTTGCTTTTTAAATGTCACAGTGCCTTCCTTGCTAAAAGCACTCAGAAAATCTGGGTTTGGTACTGCATTAGGAAAAAAAAAAAAAAGGAAACACTCAACCCAACCTGTTAATTAAGTTCCTCAGGATGTTTATAGGCTTTGGGGTTTTTTTTGGTAAAAATTAAAGTTCCATTTATTCAGCGTGTAAAAAATAAGAATGTTAAACTCTATGTAAAAAATGGAGAGGAGGAAATACGAAGGTACTGCAGAATGCCAGGGCTCAGCATACGCACAGAGAAATGAGATACTTGTGACAATGGAAAACAAAACTCGAAACATTTTTTTTCTCTTCTGTCTGCATGGTGAAATTGTCATATAATAAATCAATTATTAGCAATCTCTTCTACAGGGCTCAGAGGAGACCCATCTGCATTGCCACAGTAGGTTAAAACATTCAGTGTCTCTCTCAAGAAAAACCCCCACTGTGCCATAATAGGATTTAGTATTTTCCATCATCATGTAGCCATGATTGTAAAAGGTAATTGTTAAAAGCCCCAGTGTTCACGATGATAGGTTTAGAACAAGAAGGCTAAAGGTAGTGAAGTTCCAATGGGCATTTTCCTTTCTTTTTTCTTTCAGCATAGAAACACCTCTTCACCACTTATCCTCCCTCTTTCCCCTCTTTGCCAGCATCTTCCATGGCCCCCCCTAGGTATCATGTAAAATGGAGGCAGGGTTGTGTAAAATACCTCTCAATATAATGGACTTCTCGTACTGCTTGGGCCTGTTCTTATCCCCAGGTCCCATAAACAGATTGCTGCAGAAACAGGGAAATTGTTTCACTTCTCTGAAATTCTGTTGTGCCATTACTGCTTTGTGTTAACGTGCCCAGGCATAATTCCTGACTGGAACACATCCTGACTTCAGTGGTGCTTCAGCAGGTTTGTCTTGCCCATCTCCAATTTCATGGACAAGTGCTGACCATTGCCTCCTGCTGTCTTGCACTCTCCTCCTCTGTCCTTGTCTCTGCTGTCCCTGCATGGGAACCTGCCACATTTCTGTCACAACTCAGAGTCAATCCCAGCAAACCACCCTGCTGACTGCCAGCTACTGCTCCCAGGGATATGCCTTTTCTTTTGCCCTTCTTCCTATTAGACAAGAACAAAAAGCTCTGATAACTTGTCTCTGCTTTTGGAGGATAGTTCTTCCCTTTCAAAATTAAATCTCTTTCTCCCCTTTCATTCAGTTTGGGAAGGATGTTCTTGAGCTGAGTCTATCCTTATGCTTTTTTGTGTCTAAGAGGCTCAGATCCTTCCCTCTGTTGATTGATTTCTCTGTCTCTGTAATCATGTTCAGCTCTGGATGCTGAACAGGTCTGAACTGCTGCAGAAATAAACACCATATCTTTGCTGAAATCTGCAGCCCCTTCATCTTAGGTGTGCTTGAGATTGCTGTATTTTCTGGAAAAAGAAGCTAGATTGTTCATGTTCTTCTTTTCATTCCCTGCCTTCCCTCTCCACACCTGTGTTCCCTACCTTCCAACCTATAAGCAATCTGTGTTTCTCAAAAATCTCATCATCTTTCCCTATAAAGGCAACTTTTCCCCATCCCTTTCTCTTCTCCTGTAGAGTTCTAACCATGCAGATCCCCTGGAGCCAGCAGTGCCCTTGTGCCCAAGAGGGCCAAGGTATCCTGGGGTGCATTAGGAGGATCATTGATTGCCAGCAGGTTGAGGGAGGTGCCCTAGAGAGGGGCATCTGGAGTGCTGCGTCCAGTTCTGGGCTCCTCAGAACAAGAGAGACATGGAGCTCCTGGAGCAGGTCCAGTGGAGATAATGAAGGGACTGGAGCATCTCTTATAAGGAAAAGCTGAAGGAGCTGGGGCTGTTCACCCTCAAGAAGAGATGACTGAGAGGTACCCTCATCCCTATCTGTCAGTGTCTGCAGGGAGGGCTCAGAG
>VYZP01078358.1:41309-73740 GCA_013400635.1 Hypocryptadius cinnamomeus | reverse complement strand
TCTCTCTTTCTCTCTTTCTCCCTTTCCCTTCCTTCCTCATTTCCATCTCTGTCACTCATTGAATGGAGTCATTTGGGTTAAACAGAAATAATCTTTGCTTTTGTTAAAGTGGCGTTGTGTGACAGATTCAGCTGAATGAAATTACCACAAAACCCAGTCTCTGTGCAGACACAAAATGGGAAGGACCACAATGGAAACTGTTTGAAAAAATGCACATTTTATTTGTAAATCTGAGGTAGAAGCTGCATTTAACAGAGGCATAAACTTCCACAATTAAACATTTAATATTTGAGAAGTCTGAAAGTGAAGGCAATGCACAGATTAAAGTTTGTCTCTAGTTATCAAGCAGACTGCAGTGAGTTGCTTTTAAATAAGAGGAGTTTTCAGCACTACTGCATGCATTCAGGTCCAGCTCTTATTTGTGCTGGACCAGCATTTCCACCACAAAGGCCATCAAAATTCAGAATATGGCCAGGCACCTCTTTAGAGATCCCTGTGCCTTGCCAGGAATGTTCCTGCACTGGGGAGGGTCAGTCCTGTGCCTGCCTGAGCTTCCAGCCTCACAGTGGAGCTGGGCTGATGGGTGCAGGAGGATTCACTGCTGAGAGATGAAGCTTTGACAATCCCTCCTGAGACCCAAGCCTGCTTTGCTGTCTGGGAAAGCTGTGTATTTCCCTTTATTCCAAACATTTCAGCTCACCCTGGGTGACTCTCACATGTGCTCTGAGCCTGATCATGGCCTCAGCTCCTGACTGCTCTTCTGTGGCTTGTGTGACACCAAAGCAAGCTGAAACAGGCAGAAAAAAAGAAAAAAAAAAAAGCAAAGAGCAAAAAGAAAAAAAGAAAAAAAAAAAAAGAGAAGGGTAGAGGTGTAAGAAATGCCCATGTGCTATTTGTGCAGCTGAACTGAGACCCTCACAGGCTCCAGCCCAGCTGCCTCTCCATCCCCCACTGCTGGCCTCTGCTCCTTCCATCCCAATGTCACAGGGCACTGGGGTCCCCCTCTTCTGCTCCTTGTGAGCAGCTCAAGACCCTTCAGGGTGCTCTCCTTCCTCTTTAAAAGACCTTGCCTGTGCTCTTCCAGCTTTAATATCCAATTACTCTCCCCGTGTAGCAGTAACTGATACTCACCATGTGCTAATGAGCTGTTTCACTGCAGGCTTAAGCAGACATTTCCATCCTGTGTGTACCCCATGTGGACATTTCTATGCATATTACTTTGACAAATGGGCAAGTAAAAAAACTCCACTATCCTAATACCAGCACTGCTGCCTCTTCTTCCTTCCTTGCCTTCTCAGTATTCCCTCAAATGTGGGGTTTTTTTTGAAAACTCGTGTGTTTTCAGCCACTTTCAGTTCTCAGCACTGCATGAGAACCTTGAATTGATCTAAAGTACAGGATGGACTCACGGACTGAGACCACATAAACAGTTCACAAGTGTCTGTACTCTGAAATGGTTGGTCCTTTTGGGTAGCACACAATCAGCACTGGAAGTATTATTAATATTATTAACCTGTCTCATATCCTAGTTATTTTAGGCTATGATGACAAACTGGAAAGCAGACAAATAGCTGGGCTTTACATCCTGGTTAAATAACAAGGTAAATAACAATTTAAAGGTAAACAACAACCTAACAATTTCACAAGGTCGAGGTAAATAACAATGTAAAATAAATTTGGCAAGCCAGAGTGGGACTGCTGAAGCTCAGGCTGCTGTCAGATATTTCATTGTGCCAATCTACTGCAAAAGGAGAGATTTTATCAAACTGCCCCCTCTTCCCACCACTATTGAAGGAGGGGGTGGGAACATCGTTGTGTCTCTGCTCATATTTTCTGTGGTCCTCTGGAATTACATTCGTGCTGCACCCAGGGTGAGAGGCACTTCCAGACACTAGAACTGGCCCTGTATGAAGGAAGTTGGCATCATCTATTACAATTTCTTCCAGCATTTTTTGCTACCTTGACCCAGAGGACCAGGCCAGGGAGAAGCAAGACTGGAGAGAGAGGCGCAGCAGGAATTCCCAAATTCCCAAATGCATTCATGTGCAATCCTCAAACCCCCAGAACTGGCTGGGGACGGGAACCACCACCAGACTGGGTCAGCCAATTTTATTTGAAGAGGCAAGGGTGCTTTACAGACACCCAGGGACACATTTGCAAGCACTTGGTGGGATTTTAGCTGCAGAGTGCCATCAACATCAATGGGGCTCCAGCAGCCAAATCCACATGAGCTGCGGTGAAAATGCACCCCTGAGGGCTCAGTTCACAGCGGCAGAAACAACACGAGCCGCTTTTACCCCCAGGACTTTTTCTCCCGTGATCCATGAAGAGAGCAAAGCACTCTTTGTGGCTCATTAAACCCTTTCACAGCACACCAGTGAGGAGAGCAGCTGGGTAATGGTTGGTGCTCCCCGCTCCCTGCATCAGGATCCAGGGCAGCATGCTGTGGTGAGCCTTCCTCCTGCATTCAAATATTGTTCTGAGGTGTTTTTTGGTTTTTTGTTTTTTGGTTTTTTTTTTTTTGTTTGTTTGTTTTGGTTTTTTTTGGGGTTTTTTTGGGCGTTTTTCAGGTTTGGTGGTTTTTGGTTTTTTTTTTGTTTGTTTGTTTGTTTTGGGTTTTTTTTTTTTTTTTGGTTTGGTTTGGTTTGGTTTGGTTTTTTTTTTTTTTTGTTTTTTTTTTTGGGTTTTTTTTTTTTTTTTTGGTTTGGTTTGGTTTTTCTTTTTTTTCGTTTTTTTTTTCTTTTTTTTTTTTTCTCTTCCCTCATAAAAAAAGAGACATTAATTATCTCAAAACCCTGGTGATTTTAAAGCACTTGCACCTTTCTCTGGAGAAATGTGTTAAATGAGCCTTTTAGCCTCATGTCTGACTGTTCCAGGGATTGGCAAATCTATAATTTTCTTGCCTTCTTTCCTGAATCTGATCATCATTTGGTGGGCCGTGTAAAAGCCTCGATCCTGATTTCTACTGACACAGAAAAACCTCAATTAAGCATGAAGTTTCCTCATAAAACATGTGTCTCCTTCTCTTTTCTGGATATTTATTGCCTTGAACATATTTATTATCCTGCAGGGAGTATGAATCCTAAACTAGTACATGAGGCCAACCAAAGAGGTAGACAAGGTCTCGAAAATAAAAAAGAAAAAATAAAAAATAAAATTATGACTTTTCCCCTTGTTTCCAGTTGCTGCTATTTCTGCTTGCTACAGCTGAAAACAGAAGTTCAACATTCAAGCAAGGAGTTAACATTTACTCTTGCTTCATGTCAGACCTTTCATATGGAAGAGCATCTGTCTGTTTGCTGTTCCACGCCAAATCTCATTGGGATAACTTGATATCAGGTAATTCTGGAGTGTAATAGCTGTGTTTAGCTTGTGTAACAAAGCAGGGAATTGGGTTTAAAAGTTCACTCACAAACGAACTACTACCCAGTGTAGTATTCTTGGTTATCTCAATGCCTATTGTGCATTGTCACTAGTGAAAAAACATATGTTGTTTGGGCTGTTATCCATGGATTTGGGGGCTGGAGTGGCTGATCTGAGCTTTCTAAACAGCTGGGATTTATAAAACTGTTGTAAGCCATTCATTTTCTTTGGGAACCTGCTGGTAAGAGGGTATTCACTGGGACCTAGAGCTCAGGTTTGGAACAAGTCCATGAGAAGTGGAAAAAAAAAAAAAAAAAAGGCATTTCCATCTGCATCTGCCTGGTCCTGGTCCAGATTTTAATGAATACCCATCCATATAAAAAGCCTCATTGCCAGAGCTGGCAGGCATGGTGGAATTGTCTGGTGATGCCTCTGCTTCCAGTGCTGAGTCAGTCTGGGGGTGTCCCAGGGTGATGGGCAGGTGTCAGAGCACAGCTGTGCCCTGGGACAGGTCACCAGCAGCAGCACAGCTGGCACCTGCCAACATCTGGATGGGGAGAAGCTTCCTATTTAGTAATGGGAGCTCTTGAAGGTTGGAGGCTTGGATTAATGGTTGGGAGATTCACTCTTTATTTCTTTATGCATTTAATCAGATGGAGTTGTTGGGGGTTTTTTTTTGGTGAAAAACAACCTCAAATGGCTTCTTTTGTGACTTGTCTTCCCTGGCCTGGACAGAGCCCATGGGCAGGATGTGTGACTGGCAGCACAGCCAGAACCAGAGGCAGCAAAACCACCTTGCTCTCATCACTTCTCTCCTTGCTTTGTCCCCAGTGGCCGTGGGACAATTAATGCTGCCCTTCCCAGCTTTTTTTGCTTTGTTTTGGCTCCTTGTGTCACACTGTCAACCCCAAGAGATGAAACTCAGGGGAGAGGCAGGGCTGGCTGGGAGCTGGGGCTCTGCCAGGCTGGTTTGTGGCAGCTGCTGGGGCAGGGGGGGTGACTCTGGCTGTGTCACACGTCCCTTCCCACCCGTGTGGGCTGGGTGGATGGCAGAGCTCCAGCCCTGGAGCACTCAGACAACGACTCAGAGTGATGCCTCAGGTTTTGGCTTTTATATTTTTCAGATTCTGTGCTGCTTTAGTGTGTGGGTCTGGGCTCCACATGAGGGGATGGTGAGCTCTGTGCACAGAGCAGGGAGACAAAACAATTCCTGCTCCAGCTGGGCACCAAGGACAAATGATCCAAATCTCAGCCCAAGAGCACAACCAGCGTGGGCTGGAGAGAGAAAAACAAGCAGGATGGGAGTGCATGGGCTAAAGCTGGAATTGGACAATGAACTGCAATCTGCACATGGAGCAGAGCTGATCACAGGGAGAGACCCCGGGAGCGCTCGTGCATTTTGGGACCATTTTGGTTCATCTTGGGTGCAGCCCTGGCTGGGCTCTTGTGCTGCCCAAGGTGGATCCATGGAGATCCTTTGAATCAATCCCTGCTTTATTCTTTAGCTCTGTCCAGCCTCTGTTCCAGGTCAGCCTTCCCCAGGCATCAAGGGGACACGACAGCTCTGGGCTGCTCCTCAAAGCAGGTCTGCTCTGAACGCTGCCTGGGAAAACCTGCCTCCTGCCCAACAGCCAAAAACCCTGAGATTTTGCCCAAACTGGGGGGGATTGGCTGTATCTCAACAATTCTTGCCCTGCAGGAACTCCTTGCCACATCTGCATTTTATTCCTTGGGGGACACAACTCTGCTGCTCCCTGCACACCTGGCCTTCAGCAGGGCACAGAGTGGCTGTAGGTGTGTTTTGATGGTAGCCCTGATAAGTAGTTTGTGCTATAAACCAGAGATTTGTCTGCAGTCAAAATACCCTAGGATCTCAAGAAACCACAGTAAATAAAAAGGGAGGAAAAACATCAGTATTTAATTAAGAGATGCTATTGTTGTTTGGTTTTTTTTTCCCCCACTGGGAGAAAAAAAAAATAAATCAACCCCCTATTCATTTATATTTATCTTGTTATGTATTTTGTTTGAGACTTAGCTTTCAAGACAAAACTTTGAATTAATCTTGAGCTTTTTCTCAGTAACCTCTCCACTCCATTTTACCAAGAAAGAGAGAATTGTCACTCTTTTTTGTGAAACAGGAACAATTTGCTTAAAAGTAAGCTTCTCTGCATGATAGTTTTTATATTCACCACCTCCTGTTCCTTTAGGTGCTCATTGTCAGCAGTTTGCATGAAGCTGGGGATGTCTCCATGTGTGCTGGAGGTTCCCTGCAGGCATTAAGATGAAGAAACACTCCAAAAGAGGGTAAAGCAAATGCCTGCATAGAAGTAGGAAGCAGAAATTAAGGAAAATAAGCCTCAGAGTTAGAGAAGAATGTTTTTCTCTTTTTCTGAAGGTCAGAAGAGCACATCTCTCAGGCATCTGCATCCATTTGTGAGTGGAACTTTTGTGGGTTTCATTATCCTCTTTTTCTAAAGCTGCAGGGGACACCTAAAACTAAGTGTTCATCCTCAGAGTAGCAAAGCTGGAATACCTTTACACCAACAGTGTTTTGTGACATGGACTTGTTTTTGTTTCATTTCTTGCTGCCCTGTGTCCTGCAGGCAGGCTGGGGTGAGGTTTTACTTGCTGCAAATTGAGTCACCCCAGTGCCCCGTCTCAGTCACAGGACACCATGGGCTGTGACAGGTCTGTGTCTGATCTCCTCTGGTGTCACTGATACAATTCTGCTGTGATTTTGGGTACAAAAGGCACCATCACTCATCTTGGCTGGTCCCCAAAGTGTCTTGATCTACCTACCCTCCCTATGCAACTTGTAACTTTGCTGTGCAGCTTTTAGCTTTGGCATGAGATGTTGAAAATATTTTGGCGTTTTCCATATCCAGACATTATTTCCTCAGTTTTAGGCATTGGAATCATGAGCCCTGTTATTGGTGTGCTTAGGGGGTACAGATCTACATAAATAATCAGCTCAAGGATTTTGTCAGTCACTGCACGCCTGCTCTAATGGGTTCTGTGACTTTGAGTATGATACAAAAATATATGTTTAGCATCATATTTTCTCCACAGCATGCACAGCTCTTCCTTGGAGTCAGGTTTTTATGTCTCCTTAGACAGCAGCAAGGTCTCTGTGCTCAGTCACAGCACAAAGGCTCTTTTCAGTGGGTCACCTTCTCAGCCAGCTCCAGCATCCACATGCTGATCTTGTCTTTCCTGGGGTTCTCCCTCTGCTGATAAGAAACTATTAAATGTGGCACTTCAAAGGACTGAGAAATACTTTTTGAGTGTTTCTGGCAGTCTGCTTTGGTCTTACAAGTTCTTTGTTGACAAAAGAGCTACTCTTGCTCTTTTACAACTTGTGGTATCTATAATTTAAACTTTTAGCCACTCTGATTCAGCCCTTAGCAAATCTGCTGTCTCCTTTCCAGTTCAGGAGTCTGCCCCCTTTCATAACTATCTAGCCTAGGGACTAGAATTTGGTTTATGTGGTTTATGTTATGCTCTCATTATTATATTGATGTCTGAATTCGTATCTTGGGGTCGAATGACTTGAACTTCTGGAAACTCGTGTTTTCACAAGCCAAATTATTTGCCACATTACAAGCTGTGGAATTACTGTGTGCTGTGCAGAGATGAGACAATGCAACATCAGGGGTTTTGCTTCTTCATCCCAGCAGAGGATGAGGATGGATGGATGGATGGATGGATGGATGGATGGATGGATGGAGAAACACTAGCTACAAGTTAAAGGTTAAACAATTTTATTGTCTAATTTTGGTTGTGAGTGCCAATGCTAATGGTGTCCATACTTCACCCTTTCTCACAACAGGAAAGGCAGATTTCCAGTTTTGCAGGGAACATCATTTTCTGTGGGCCAGCACTGGGTGAGAAGCGTGGCAATATATGTATTTACTGCCCTGCTGGCCCTCTAGCATGGTGTACAGGTAGGAACTCCTGTGAAAACACAGGTGGAGGAGGCTTGGACGTGTCTGTAGGCTGTGAGCACAACCTAATGCAGGTGGCACGGGGGAGACAGAAGCCTGGAATTTATCTTGTTGTGCCAATACAGCTCAGGAGTTCTCTCCCAAAAGTCAGAGTGGCAGTGAGAACAATTGTTGATCTGCTTCTGGGGGCATTGCAAGGTCTGGGGCAAACCCTCCTGAAACAGGTGTTTGTATTGTAAGTGCCTGAAAAGCTATACTACTGTTTTTTCTCTCCTTTTGGAAGTACCTCTGTCTCCCTCCTTTCCTGAGATGGTATCCTCATTTTCATTTCTTTTTTTAGTAATTTTAAATACTATTAAATTAGAAAGAATTGTTTTATTGTCCTGAGTGTGATAAGAGCACACTCATCACTGCCACACAATTGCAGCTCAGTAGTACGGGAGCATGGAACAAGAGAGGAAGCTACAGGATGAGGTAATTTTCAATTTAAAACACTCAAATACAATATGTTTCGAATTCTTTCCCTGGCAGAGATAAACTCTTCAAATGGGAAAACATCTAAAGGTTTTTTGGTTTAAGCTGATGTTCAGAAACCAGAGACAGCTGAAGGCTGTGGCTATTAGCATAGCAAAGAGATGACAGAAGGGTGAAATGATAGGAGAAAGGATCGATCAGTGAGGGGCTGTGAGAGGAGATGACTGCATTCCTACTGCCATTGTTTTCCCTTGCTGCTTCAGCTACTGTATTTGTATTTCGAGTTTAAAGACATAGGAAACTCCTATTTATAGTGTTTCATCGACAGATTTCTCCTTTTCACTTACTTGAGATGCAGTTTTAATCAGGTCAAATAAAGGGCAGGGGTGGATGGCTAATAATTACTTCTATAAATTGGAATCCACTTTGGATCAGCTGTAGGACTCTGTGTCCCTTCATGGTGTCATGAGACAATCTGTGGCTTGATATGGGTCTGCTTGGAGCATTCCCTTGTACTGAATTCCCTTAAAAAGGGCTTTTAAGAAGAAAACATCGGGAATAAAATAGCGCAATGTATCTTTTTAAACAGTGTTAGCTTGGAGCAGCTAGGAAAGAGACTGTAGGAATAAAAAGGTTTGTAAACAAAGCTGCCACCAGCCTCTCAGCCTCCTTGTGAGCCTGTCTCTGGGCCAGCTCCGTGACTTTCTGCTCAGCAGCGAGCGCTGTGGCTTCGCTCTGGTCCCTGGGACATCCCTGGGAACATCCTTCGCTCCTGGGACATCCCTGCCCCGACCCTGCCCTTGCCTCCCGCCCTCTCTGAGCTCTGCCTCTGTCATTTTTCAGCCTGGGGAAGCCTGGAAGACCCCATGGAAGGAGCCACCTCCCCCAGGCTGTGGAGCACATCACAAACCAGGTGCGGGTGCCATCGCTGGAGAGGGACCCACGAGCTCTCTGTGGACACTTTTTCATGGGCCTAAGGTTTCAGGCCACTCTGCTCAGATTTGCCTCCTGTTTTTCAAGCTGTTTTACTTTTAGTTCTTCGTTGTCCTCCAGCTGTGCTTGTGAAAGGATCCCCAGCCCAAGGCCTGACACTCAAACTGCTGCTATAGGGTTGAAATGAGAACGTGGTCTCCACCCAACAACCCTTCCCACACCAGAGGCCATCCCATCCTGCCAGATGTGCCAGCTGTTATGAGTGGAAAAGCTGTCCATTTTTTTGCAGAGTTAACAAGTTAAACCAATTGCTGCTAAATTAGAGTTTTAACTGTTTGTTGTTAATAATTTCATGTTGTAACCACCTATTGTTAATAGTTTTTCTTTAATTACCTGTTGTTAATGGTTAAAAATCCCTGTAAGTCGGTGTCCCCCTCCACTGCCTGCCGCTCCCTGGACTGCCACCTGAGACTGGGCAGGTGACATCGAACCTGGTGTGCAGATTGGAATGCACCCAGGATGCAAATGGACAGGAATCTACCCAAATCCAGCCAAAACCCTCTAAAACAACGAGCCAACATGGAGTTAAGAGATCTGAGTGATGTCTAAATATCAAGAAATGGGTCCAGTATCTGCTGAAGTCCTTTTTACCTCCTGCCCTAACCTAACGGGTGTCTCCTGGAAGGGGCAGCTCAGCGATGAAATTGAAAAGAGAGTATTGTACTACTGCTCCCATGAGGACAGAATTCCCAGCTCTGCCTGCACACCAGCAGACACAGCTGCATCATTCCTCCTCCTCCGTGCCACCTCCTGGGGAGCAGCACCAGCGACCCATCTGTTCTCCCCAGCCTGAGCTGACTTTTTTTTAATAGAGGCACTAAAAAGGAGAAAGATCTCCTGCCCTATTTATTTCTCCAACCTTCCTGAAGCACCACAAAGGAGAGGTTTTCACTTGAAATCCCAGTAGAGAATGTGATAACCCAGGCACACCCCACCTTTGGTGGACCAAAGGACGTGGTCAGACACTGTGCTCAGCTCCAGGGGCATCTCCCTGTGCTGCCATAGCCACAGGCTGTGTGCTGTGGCCCTTGTCAGGAATCCTTCAAGTGCTCTTTCACAAGAAGATGAAAGGTCAAACATTTACGATTTTTATATTTTTCCCCCTCTTCAGGCACAATAGACCCAGGGCAGTTTAATACTGAGGCTCCTGTGCAAAGTCACATGAGTTATTTGATAACCATATGTGGTTAATGCCTCACATTTATCTACCATGTGAAAGATGAAACTTTCAATAATGCATATCCCTTCCTACAAGTACATTTATCACTCAAAGCAAATTCAAAGAAAAAAACCCAACTTCTGTTATCTCTCCGTACAGCACCAACATTTTCTTGGCTCCCTCTCCTGAATAATGTAAACCTCCAAACCCACTTACTTGGAGTACCTAAAAGCCACAAGCCAACATGAGCAAATGCCAAATGTAGAAACATAAAGGCTTAAAAATTAATCCTACCAAGAAAGGTAATTCTTTCTCCTTACAAGTTCTCATCACTTCTGCCTTCCAATTCATAACAGATAAACACACAGTCTAGCATCCAAAAAGTCTCTCAGAGTGGTGTGGACACTGAGGTATCAGAAGGATCTTAAGTTGTTTTCAAGAACCCCACAGAGCTATTTTTCAATATCTGTTCTGCCTGGTTGGAAAATTTATCTGATATTTTTGCAGTGGTCCTGTCATTTTTATCTTCAGTGATATTCTATGCCCATGGGGAGCTAAAGAAAACATTTAATGATTTAGATCATTCACCTTAACCACTGATAGGATTTATGCTTTTCACCTTGCACTACTTTTAGTATACTTTTTAGTACAAAAGAGCACCGCTGAGTATCTTAAATTATTTATTTGCAGGCAAATACATTCAATGGTGGGAGTTCCAGGTTTAATTTTGCTCTTAAACTTCTGTGCAAGGGACTCTCCTGTGCTTCTTGGAAGTGATTACCTTGTGCCTGCAGAACAGCATAGAAAGCTGTTTAAGAAACGTGATTTTTTCCTGTCTTAGAAGGGATGTTCTGTCAGATCACAGGGGAAAAGGCAAATATCAGTAAAATTATAAGGTTTATGACAAGTGGATGGTGAATCTGTCAGAAAAAACAAGCAGCATTCTCCTCACCCATGTATGGTATTAGAATACCTCTCACTATAGCCAATTTTTTCTGCTACTATCCTTAGAGAATACTGCAATATGTACACATTAACCTTAAAATGAAATAACTATTGAAGTTGAGCCCTATTCTGAGGCTTGATGGACCTTCCAACAAAGGTTATCAACGAAGACCCTTGAAAAGGCGAAAAAGAAGTGATTTAGCATAAACTCCTCCTGAAACAGGAGCTGCAATCCAGAGAGTCACCACCCAGGGAACCTCCTGTGAGCTGGCTGAGAGCCTGCACACCCTCCAGATGCTGATCCTGAAGGTTTAGTCCCAGCTTACTGACCACCATACATCTGATTATCATGTTCTTCCTTACCCGTCCCTCCAATTCCTAAAAATCCCATTTCCTAAATGGACATTTCCAAAAATTTCTGTGCCAGAGATGGCTGCAGTGCCTTGAATGGATCTCCCTTTTTAATTATGGAGGGACAAAACACTAAGTGACCCCAAAAGTCAGCACTTTCCTTCCACTCCCTCCTCCAGGGAGCTCCCTTTTCCCAGGCTCCCCAGGAGAGTGGTCATGGCACCAAGGCTGGGGGAATTCAAGGAGCATCTGGGTGACACTCTGAGCCACGTGGTTTAGTTTTGGGTGGTCCTGAGAGGAGCAGGGAGATGGACTGAGTGATCCTCAGGGGTCCTTTCCAAACTGAAGCAGTCTGTGGTTATAATAAATGAGGCAAGTGGGAAGAGATGAGCATTTAAATCAGCACAGGATGTTGAGAAGAGACCATTTTGATTAAAATGAACATTTTTAAAATTGAAAGAACACATCGACTCTTCAGTCTTTTGGGAGGTGGAATTGTGAATGTGAAAAAAAACCCCTGTGAGAGTGTAATTGTCTTGGCATGAGGGAAAAAGACACCTTCTCATAAGTCTTGAGAAAATCAGTAATTTGGTTATTTTGGGGCCTGTAGCTGTTCCTATGGGCATTGGAACAGCAGCTAACAGCTTTTGAACCAGATGCTTTGTGGGTGCACAATCAGTTAATGATCTCAAATCATGTGAAGATATCACTTGTCATTTAAAAGGAGGATGTTCCATGCCAGCTGTGCTTCTGCATTTCTCTTTTGTCTAGTCAAACAGCTGGAGCAGTCTGGAAGAGTAAGGGTTTCCCTCAGGAATTACAGCAGGCAGTAGGAAGATTCAGGGGGCTAGTTTGTACTTTTAAAACTTCCACTTTAAATTCTGCAATGTTTCAGAACTCTGATCTCAAGCACAGTTGCATAAAACTGTGGCCTTACAGAATTCTGTGTGCAGCTGACTCAGGACAAGAAATATGGTTCGTTTTTTTTTTCTTTAATTTTTTTTTTTATTTTTAATTTTTTTTTTTTTACTTTTTTGGTCAGGACAATATACTTTTATGGTGCTCCCTGAAGAGTAGCTTAACCTCTCTGTGTGTCTGGATACTGGGTATGACAGATCAACATCTACACCCACGGTGTTATCAACTGGCTCCAGGTGATGACTGATGGATAAAGAGATCCTGAAAATCACACTCCTCAGTGACATCCATTTTTTTGACTAAATTCTGCAGATTCTGGTGCCTTCAGTGTGACTCATTACCATGGCTGTTGTTGTGACTATAGGACTACTGAAACCTAACAATATTTTGTTTCATTTAGTGATCAATTCATCTCAATATTGGGAACCTCACCCTTCTATTTCCATAGCAGATCTTTACGAGAGTTATGGTCAAGAGAATACCTGTCTAGATTAATATTCCAATAGAATTTCTTTGCCAGTCTCATACCTCATTTTACCATAAATCATCACTTCTGTTCCTTCTCTATGTCTCTTCCTTCCTTACTCTTTGCTTTTGCCTTTTCTGGTATTTTATGGTCATGTGATATTGGGTAAAATAAAGAACTTTTACCAGCAAAGTATATCTGTCAGTTGCTAAACTGCCCCAAACATAATAGTACCTGTGTCTATTAAAATGTGAAAAATATTAAAGGAGTATGGAAATTAAAAACATTGAAGGACTTCCATGACAAACAACTCCCTGAGGCTGCAATCTGGCACTAACTGTGATTCACAAAATGCTCATTTAAATGTGGCATTTTAAAATGTGATTCTGTTAATAACAACTCAAATTTAAGCAGAATTTTCCTGTTAATGACAGCTATGAAATCAGCTCAAAAAATACTTGTCACTACATTTAACAGCTAATGATTTATTCCCAAAAGCCATTATTGACTATGGAGCTTTTCAAGTGCCTTGTACAAAAGAAGTTATAATAATGCGGTATTAAGTGAATTAAATTAAATTATTAGCAACACAGTTGTGTTTTCTTCAATCAGGTTGCAAGCATCGTTTGGAACAATAAGGATTTGGTTTAGATTTGCTGTGGTTAACCCTGTAAGAGGGATTTTATCTTCACATGGTGGGATATTTTCTTGGTCTGATCTTTCAAGTTTGCTGTGGCTCATTTCAAAAAACCTAGCTTGGGGTTGTATGCAGTTCTTCAAGCTGAAATCACCCCTTGCTCTCACCAAGTATGTTTCTGATTAAAACGCTGTTTTATTGTTGGTGTGTACTTCCTGTTTCCCACCTATCTCAATTCCCACACGTCACATAAGGACCCCCAGAATATGATGGATTTACAGAGACCTGTTAACGTAGCAATAACCACAGCTTCCCTCCCAGCTACTGCCTGTCAGCACACCCCAAACAGGTTTGGGATGATTCCAGGCCAGGGATGTCTCCTTCTCCTTGTTTTTTGTGTCTTCAGGCTTTTCCACATGAATGGTTGCGATACACTTTTGGGTTTTACCTTTATTTTTCTTTTATATATTCTCTTTATCCTTTACACATACACTTGTAGCTTTGAATGGTTGCGATACACTTTTGGGTTTTACCTTTATTTTTCTTTTATATATTCTCTTTATCCTTTACACATACACTTGTAGCTTTGAATGGTTGCGATACACTTTTGGGTTTTACCTTTATTTTTCTTTTATATATTCTCTTTATCCTTTACACATACACTTGTAGCTTTGAATGGTTGCGATACACTTTTGGGTTTTACCTTTATTTTTCTTTTATATATTCTCTTTATCCTTTACACATACACTTGTAGCTTTGTAGCTTCATACTGTAGCTTAGCTTCAACACTTTCCTAGGAAGAAAGACAAAAATTCCAGGATCCCTGTGCTGTCTTGGTTCTCCTTAGAAACCAAGGCTGAAACCAGGTTTCCAAGACATATTTTGTGAACAGGGCCCGGATCTCATCCTGAGGGGGGAGATTCTAGAAGGTGCTAGAACTGGGGGAATTACTTCACCAGGAGGGTTTCTAATTGGGAGGCTCTTGTCAGATATGCTGATTTGTAGAATCTATAAAAATTGTACATGGTAGTGATGTGGGGTTTGCATCTTGGGACTTTTCTACCTGACAAATCTGTGCACCTGAGGATCCTCATATAAAAGTATCCTTTTTATCACCCTAACTGTGTCTGTATCTTCAGGGCCAGAGAAAAAGGTATCAGTTGAGATCCATAAATCTGCTGTGGATAAACTGAGCTGGGAGCCCCCCCTTGCTCTGTGCTCACTTGGGATGGAGATTTCCTCCTGCCTCAAGGATTCCTGGTTAGGGAAATCCAGCCCTGCAAAAATCTCATCCATTGAGCTGAAGTTTTCAACAGCAGCACTGAGGATAATAAAAATCAGTCATTGGTTGACAGAAGTCTGTGATTTCTGTGCTGGTTTTAACACAAAGGAAGTTTTATGTATTTAATTATTTTGTAGTATATTTTGTAATACGAAATCAACTGGATTTGATATTAGGAAATATTTATTGGCTGAAAGAGTGGTTAATCACTGAAACAGGCTGTCCAGGGCAATGCTTGAGTCACCATCCCTGGAAGTGTTCAGAGTGGACATGGCACTTTGTGGCACGTTTAGTGACATGGTGGTGTTCAGTCTAGGGTTGGACCTGATGATCTGGAAGGTCTTTTCCAACCTGTGATTCTGTGAGTCATGAGCACATCCTGAATGCCAACCTTTCTGAGTTCAGAATCCACTTTAGAAAAGAGGGGGGAAAAATTGAGACAGGACCAAATAAAGACATTCAATGTGAATCACAGGTACAGGTGATGTGGAAAGAAGTAGAAAGGGACAAGAGAAAAATCAGCCAAACTCTGTGGTGCAGACCCATTGATTTAAAAAAAACCTGTGCCTGTTTCATTTTATAGGAATTTGTTTTCTTTTACCATGTACTGAACACACGACTGTGCCAGGTTTTGGGATACCTGTCTTTTGACAGAAAATATAAATTCCTGTTTATGTGTTAGGCTCCTTTGAGTATTCCTGGGTAGCAGCTGGGACAGTCAGGGGATTCCCATACAGTGCTCTCACCTGACATCACTCAGCTCCAGATAATCTGGGTGTGTGTTTCTGATGTCCTCCCACTACAACAGGAGGAAACACTTCCAGAAAAAGGCAGGCCAGATCTTGAAAACGTGTTCTGAGCTCCTGCAGCTCATCTCTTTTTGCACATTCAAACCAGCATCTTGAGAGCAAACACCAGTCTCCTTTGAGGTCAGTGGCTGGGTCATAAATAATTCCTCTGTATCAGTATTGTTAAAAAGTCTATAAAGCCCATGTCACATCACTTTTCCCCTCATTGATTTTGACCTGGAGAAAGAGATGAGTGATGCATCTGAGTGGTGCCTGATGTTCCCTAGCACATAATAAGCAGCATTATTCATTTTGTGGAGAATGTGTAATCACCTCTCTGGAAGAGAGGTGCTACTTGAAAAGCTGTCTTCCTCCTCATTGCATCCCCCCACCCTTACACTTGTGTTATCAATCATTAGATCATCACTGGGGGAAAGCTGCTGGAGGCACAGGTATGCCTGGTTAAGAGGATAAATGGGTCTTGCCAAGGATGGGAGTGGTGAGTTTTTTCATAATCCCTTCCTGCTCAGACTCCATCCAGATGTGGGTTTCAGGGATGGTGTTTGGGAAAGGCTTTTGTTTCTGATCCTCTGTGCTGCAGCAGCCTGGAGCAAATCAGACTAACCTGGGGTAGCTGGGTGAGGAGCAATTTATCTCTGGGTGGCTGAGAGGCACAGACCAGATGAAGGATTTCATCACCACATTACTCCAGAGGTAGCCTGAGCTCATTCATCTGCAAAAGAAACAAAGTGAATGAACAACTTGATAATGCTTCACAGTTTGAAGATTGCTTCTGGATGAATGACCTGCTTGTCTGCAAGTATGAGTACTGGGCTGCTGCTGCAACACATTATAAGAATAGGGAATTAATTTCTTCAAAAAAGATTTTTCATCTGATGGCATCTGATATGTGCACACAGATTTAGAAAATGTTCTCCCTTACATCTCTGTTTCACCATTAATTAGAATTAAATCAAATGGCACAATTTACATTCAACAAATCTAGTTTTGCTTTCTGTCCTATTTTACAATCAAACTTTATATTTCTATTTTAATGTGTTTTTATTATATTCCAACTAATTCAGCAAAATATTAATGTGAGCATGTAATAGCCAGTGGCCCCCTCAGTCTATTTGCTAATAGACTTGGTTAATTTACAGTTCATAATTTGTTACTAGTTCTCTGTAATTATCACTAATTTTTCTGCTGCTCTTTTATACCCTGTGTCAATATTTTCCCAGACCAGAGCAGGCCTGTGAATTCTGCACAAACATTTCTGTAACATCCCTTTTTTGGTCAGTCTTGGACTGGTATTCTTAAAGGTGCTTATGCAAATCATTTAAGGGAGTTGCTCTGGTCATTAAATGCTGCATCACAGCACTCCTGTATGAGAAATTTTATTTAGTGGAAAAGGAAAAGAAAGAAAGTGAAAACTGCTGATTTTGCAGCTGGGAAGGGGCTTTGAAAACACCCCCACACCCACACTCACACACCTTGTCTTACCTGGAGGGCAGTAAAGCTGTCAGATATAGGAGGAATCCATTTTCCTGCTGCCAGAGGAGCAGTTTGCACCACATAGTGTTAATATTACATTTTAATAAAATAGTTTATTATCACTTCCTACCTTCTACCACCACCTTCTACTGACTGGTTGAGGGGATGTGCTCTTTAGCTGGTGGCTCCCAGCCTGGCTGGATCTACTGGGACCATCCATAACTTTGAGCGAAGATGCTCTGCAAGGGAGCCAAGAGTGGCTCCTAACCTCTGAATGTTGCCTGCTGCCTCAGAGGTTGGATTTTCTGGGATGGAAACTTCGGGGAACAGTGGCTCACTTTTCAGAGAGGGATAACAGAGGTGGACATCTGAGTGAGGTTCCCTGGTACCTCAGGAGGAGGTTCACTTTTGCTCCTCATGATGCTTTTCTGTGTATTTTTTTCCCATTTTCCCCTTTATTTTGTGGGCTAACTTTTAAAACAGGCACATCTGAAAGTACCTTAAAATTATTGCATATGCCATGATCCAATTTTTATCATACTGGCACGAATATATAATACCTACTGAAGCTGGGGGTAGTTTAGGAAATATTAGGAATTAGAAATATTAGGCACCCCAACCAACCTGTCCTCCACCAGTAGCTCTCTTGCACGGCTGAACCTCTCTGTAAAGCTTACAGCCAATTAGAATGCATTAAAAATGACAGTGGCTGTTGACTGTGGGGCTGGAAAGCAGAGATTATGGTGTCACACAACACCACGCAGTGTGTGAGTCAGTCGGCGCCCTTTGAACGCCCCTCACATCTGGCTGGTGCTGAATGGAGCCACTGTCCGAGGGGCTGCTGCTGCAGTACCTGGTTCCCTGTGTACTAATTACAAGCTCTGAACGCAGGAGTTAGGGGAGTCTGGGGACTTGTGGCTGGAGTTCACACAGGCTGGAGAAACAAAGGATGCCCTGTTCCTCATTACGCTCCTACACTTAATTAGGAAGTGAGTTTGTTGATCACTGGCTGAGTTAAGAATCACTCATTTATGGCAGGGCACTNATCAAGGACACCTCACTGCCTCAGGGCCCAGAAATGGAAACAAAAGTGAGTTGGGGGGGCAAACTTGGGGTAAATGACTTCATTACCTGAAGCTGTAATTGGAGGATTAACCCCCAATCTGCAAATGGACCAAACTTATCAAAGTGTGCAAACCCATGACCTGTTGTCCATTTTTGGGTGCAGCCCCTGGATGGGCTTTTTCTGCCCAAAATGTACCTGAAGGCCCTTCAATAATATAACAACCTTTTTATTCCTTTAATTTTGTCTGGCCTCTGTTTTTAGGCAGCCCAAAAAGGCAAAAAAGGTCAAAATATTTTGTGGGTCAGACACAGGCCTGTCAGGCCAGGCCCTGGAGCTGAGGTGGGCCTGTGTCCAGAGACCATGGGGACACAATTGGAGGCCACAGAGGGACACGTGAGGCCTTGGAGTGGCTGCCTGGAACAGAAGTTAGACAAGATTAAGAGAATAAAATCAGGTATTTATTGAAGGCTTTCAAAAGGTACATCTTGGACAGTCAGAGACCTCCCAGAGGCTACACCCAAGATGGAAAAAGATCACTGTTTTTCACGAAGTTAAAAGATTGGTCCATTTGCATTTNTTTTTAGTGAAAGTTTATTTAAATGACATTTTACACTTTGGCCATAGGGGACTTGCCTTTATTTTATCTGAGTTTAAATATGTCTGTTGTAGTCTCCTGGTCTGATGGAAAGAGACACAGGGGTGTTTTGTTTTGGGGGGTGAGTGGGAAGGAGAGGGGGTGGGCCAGGGGAAGCGTTTCATTGCAGAGCTGGGGCGATTGTTTGGGATTGGCAAAGCCATTTGCAGATCTGTGAATTTAGAGAGGACTGAGGGTGGTGTGGAGCCACTCTCCTGCCTTCTGCTGGGGGGGTTAAGGTGATGCCTTGGGATTTTAGCTTTATATTTTCATGTATTTCTGATCCTGCAGTTCTTTAGTGTATAATTCCAAACTCCATATTCAGTGTCAGCTGCTGCTGTCCCATTTGGGGCAGACACAACAATTCCTCTCCAGGCCTGGCAATCAAGGACACCTCACTGCCTCAGGGCCCAGAAATGGAAACAAAAGTGAGTTGGGGGGGCAAACTTGGGGTAAATGACTTCATTACCTGAAGCTGTAATTGGAGGATTAACCCCCAATCTGCAAATGGACCAAACTTATCAAAGTGTGCAAACCCATGACCTGTTGTCCATTTTTGGGTGCAGCCCCTGGATGGGCTTTTTCTGCCCAAAATGTACCTGAAGGCCCTTCAATAATATAACAACCTTTTTATTCCTTTAATTTTGTCTGGCCTCTGTTTTTAGGCAGCCCAAAAAGGCAAAAAAGGTCAAAATATTTTGTGGGTCAGACACAGGCCTGTCAGGCCAGGCCCTGGAGCTGAGGTGGGCCTGTGTCCAGAGACCATGGGGACACAATTGGAGGCCACAGAGGGACACGTGAGGCCTTGGAGTGGCTGCCTGGAACAGAAGTTAGACAAGATTAAGAGAATAAAATCAGGTATTTATTGAAGGCTTTCAAAAGGTACATCTTGGACAGTCAGAGACCTCCCAGAGGCTACACCCAAGATGGAAAAAGATCACTGTTTTTCACGAAGTTAAAAGATTGGTCCATTTGCATTTCAGGGGTTAATCCTCCAGTTACAGCTTCAGGCAATGAAGTTATTTTCTCCAAGTGTGCCCCCTCAATTCACTGTTGTTTGCATCTGAGACAATAAGGTGTCCTCGAGTTTCAGGCCTAGAGAGGAATTGTTTTGTCTGAATAAAATAGGAAAACAAGGTATAGAGTTCAGAATTTTACACTAAAGCAAAAACCACAAAACCTAAATCCTAAGGCATCACGTGGACACCCTGAGATGCCCCATCCTGTGGGATGCTGCAGCCGTCTCAAAGGGACGACATTAAAAATCCAGTGCCACTGCAGGAGCTAGCAATTCTTCACTGCTACAGCCAGAGGGACTGATGAATGATGGACTGTTTTCCTCGCCCACAAACAGTGTGCCTGGGCTCTGACAGGGGAATCACACAAAAGCAGAGCGCAGAAAAGCTTTAAGAAAGAAGCCAAGAGTGAGATATAATGGGAAAAACAGAGGCCTGTCTGATTTTTCTATAGTAGCTGTAACTGGGATTAACCAGCCTTTTGTGGAAAGAAATTTACTGTCATCTTTGCTCAGATACCTGGTTTCATTGTTACTTAATTATAGACACTTACCTTGGTGCTGCCTGCTAGGCACTCTGGCTCCTCAAGCATAAAATGCCTCTAATCTCACAGCAATTATGGAAATTTTTTTCCTAGCTGCATGCCTGCTAGAAAGCCATTGAGCAGCAGTGCAGGAGAGCTGGTGGGGGTTTCTTGGAGGTCTCTTTGCAAAATATCTTAGGTTCAATGTACATGGAGTTGGTTCAATAGGCTGAGGACAGAGTTTAGAGACTGCAGGAAGGAAAAAATCCCATGTTGTTAAAATATTTTCCCTGAATTTAACAAAATTAAAACAGCTTTCTGTGGTGGTTTGTGAATCACCTGAGATTTTTACACTCACCTGGTTACAAAGACCATTTCAACTTCTTTTTTTGAATTGTGTGTGTTGCTTACACCCTCATGTGAAAGAATTAAAAAAAAAAAAATCAACTGATAACAGTTTCAGACTTGGCAGGTAACAGCTGACCTGAGCTTTTGCTCACATAATATTTTCTGGATGAGACACTGAAAGTTTTCCTGGCTTAAGGAAGTCATTAATTCAATCCTTAAGGAGTGCTTGGACTCTACCCAGAAATGTGAGTGGATTCCTTGTTGTTGCTGTTGTTGTTTTCAAACAGTATCTAACTGTGAGTGGAAGAAAAATATAAGATAAAACCCCAAACCAATAATGTTAAGTGTGAGAGGTTTGCATAAATGTTATTTTTGGGAATAAATAACAGTAGTGCTTATGTGAATGAGGCAGGTAATGGTGTGTCTCAGCTGCTTCAGATCCATGACCCATTTATAGATTATCACAAGGAATTATACATAACTCTCAAGCCACCAGGAAAACATCATGGGGCATATAATTATGTTGCAAAAGTCTTGCTTCCAAAAAAAAAAATTGAGTTCAGCCTGGAGTCTATAAACATTTACATGTGCGTTTAACTTCATTAAATAGCAAACAGCTGTAACTTCCTTTACAGTTATCCGCTGCTCTTCCTCTTGAAAGTGCTCTATTGATCTCTAGGGCTCAAGGAGTTTAGACCTTCCTTGGGTCTGGTGCTGACCAGTAGAAAAGAGAAAATTCTCCCTTGTGATTGAAGCAAACCCCAAACACAAACTTGTGTGGGAGCTTCACTTGACAACGTGCCCTGTTGGTTCTGCAGGAGCCATCTCCAGTGATAAGTGAACATAAAAAGCAGAAAGAAATTGAAGAAAGAGTAAAAAAAAAACAGTTGTGAAGGGGTGGGAGGCCAAACCTTCTCCCTGTACAATTTTACATGGTGTTTAAATACGGAGACATGTATTATTATTTTGTGATGAACGTGGAGTCAAGCTTTTAAAGTGAGACTGTGACCAATCCCCACCTTGCCACCCTAGGCCAAAGCACTGAGTGCCACATCCAGTCCTTCCTTGGACTCCTCATGGGCTTGTGGCAAATTGAGATCCTCTTGACTTCAGCCTTCAGATCCTCAGACTTCAGCAGGGATGGCATTGAGAAGACCAGCTTATATTGCTGCTGGTTTCTCTTTTCTCTCTGAACTAAAAAAAAATGATTAGTCTTTCTTTATGCTTCTAGTTCTAAACTGACCAACTCAAGAATGGGCCATTTGAAGCAAGTCTCTGCACCAACAGTTTTAAAAATGCCCTTAAACTGGAACTATTGTCAAGGAAACCATGTCCAGAAACAATGTTTTTATCACAAACCCACTGCATTTCTGGTTTTTGTTTGTTGGGGTTTTTTTGGTATGCTGTATAAAACTGTGTATTTCAAATACTTATGGGAGTCCCCTAAAAGCCAGTTGCTGTTCTGGAGTTAATCTATCTGACTCAGTAAAAAATGCCCTCCTTGTATTCTTCTACAAAGCAAAATCCAACATCTGAAGCACCATGTTCCACCAGACCTGTGTTCTTCAAGCAGAGCCTAGCTACCAAACAGTGCAGTTCTGAAATGACAGTTCTCTACACAATCTGATCCACAATTCTCTATTATTCACGTTTCTGGGGAAAAAACCCTGCTGTGTATCTTTTAGGAGCAACCAGGACCATTATTCTAATTTCTCTCAGCTGCCCATTAGGTCTAAACTTCTCCTGGTCCCTCCTTTTTTGTTGCTTTGCATTTCTAGTCCTGGATTTGGCTCTGAAAAAAGGCTGTGGGTAAAATCCTCTGTCACAGCAGCAGAGTTGCTGTTGTGCCAGGCCCCTGGCTGGTCTCTCAGAGATATTTTTGGGCAATGGCTCCACGTACTCATCTTGCATGCGTGCTTCAGTCAGCCCTTCCTGATGTGTTTGCCATGCTGCCCGTGGATGCTGGCATCACAGGGTCAATCCTGACATCATCCAAGGAATACTCTGTCTTTTCCACGGGAGAACAATCCAATCCTGGGTTTCCTCACACATGGAACAGGAAGGAGCAGCATGTCCAAGCTGCTGTGGAGGATGAACTGAGGGTGACTTGGAATGGGCGGCTGCTCCACACAAAGCTGGGAGCTGAGCCTCCAATGAAAAGTAGCTTCACCAGAGAAGCTGTGCCTTTCCATCTGTTCCTTGGATTTAGATTCCTCATGTTTTATTGTGTTCATATTATCATACAGCTCTATGTCTGGCATAGGTATTAAAACGTCTGGGTGTGCAGGTTCCATAATCCTGCCGCTGGCTTCGTCCTTCTGGGGCTGCAGCACTTGGTTTGCTGCATTTTTATTGTTACCACTGCAATTGTATTGTGAGGGCTCTTGCTCCAGCTCTGGCTTGTTAAATAAACAGAACATATCCTTGTGTCTCATGCCTCCGCGTCTGGAAGGGATTTAAACCTCTTCTTTTGTCTGCGTGTTTTGGCTGAACTAAGATTTTCTCTTGAAAGACCCTGCGAGTTTCAGGGTCTGTGTGTATTATACAGAGTTTGCTTTCATTAAGTTTTGAGTTATTACAGCTTTGTTTGTGCTCGGGGTGTTGAGAATCACGGAGGCCAGTTCCTTTTAAACACTGAGGAGTACAAATAACCCAGGAATAAGGGTCTTGATTGATGTAGCTGCTGCTGTGGCTCACATGTGGAGTAACTCCACATTGTTGTGTTTCCTAAACAGTGGATTTCATAAACTGTATCCTTCCATGGTGGCACCTGGTAAAAGGTCAAGAAGGAGAAAAAAGAAAGAGAGTCATTCAAACACAGCAGAATAATAAAGAATATTTTTCTAAGACCTCACTCCCTGTCATTATTCAGCTGTGTTCAGACCTGCTTATTTTCCACCACTCACTCAGAAATCACCTCAAAAGGTATGTTATTTATGTGAATGTACTGGAAGGATTAATTCTCCCCATAAATGCTGATATTCAGCATACAGAAGGCAATTTTTTTTTTTTAGGACCCGGTTTTGGAAGACACATCTACCAAAAGGTCTCAAATTTGTCCCTCCAGCCTAGCCAGAGGAAGCAGAAATGTGTGAAATTTCTTCATAAAATCTGGATGGGAAAACTTAGTTTTCTACACAATATTTAATCTCTTTTCAGTAATATTAGTCTAAACTCATTTTATTATCCTTATGAATTGAAGGTTAAACAACATCCTTGATCAATTTATGTCAGGGCTTGGCCAAACTACCTCTTGTTTTTTTTCCCCACTTTTGCCTTAGTCTACATTTTCCCAGACTGGATATGACTATATTTCTTACATGTAAGGGGAAATGGTAGAGATTTACACCATTGAAGTAATTTATTTTCTGTTATCTTCTCTCTTCTGTCATCTCAATTTTTCAGCTTTCAGGTTTATCTGTGGACTAGGACAATCCCCAGCTCCTGAATTCACCGGTCTCCAGTCAGTCACTCCCTACCTCCTATTTACACAGTCATTTTGGGGTTTTATCTACATCTGGTACTTCTACCATATATTTACCATTTACTTCTACCATTGTTTTGTGTTATACTTATTTCAGACAATCACCCTAGCTGTAGAAATCTTGCAAAATGTGAGTACTTTCTTACAAAGTGGCCCAGTTGCAGTTTGATATAATCTGTAATAGTAACTGAGATACCTTTTTCCACTGGTTAACTCACATCATAATGCCAAGTTTTGCCAAATTCAACCCAGACTCATCTGTAGTTGATGGTGTTCAGGTTTGTTCATGAGCTGCAAAGCCTTTGTAGTACTTGGGATGAAAGACACATGTGGCATATCATGATTTACTACTGGGTTTGCACAATATATCTATGCCTAATTTATCAATATAACTTATTCAACAAGCTGGTCCCTCTCCAAAACATCCACATATGTTCTTTCTTTCCTTTAATTGATTTCTCTTTCCCTGTCCCAGTGTGGAGCAGCATTTTTTTCTTCCTCTGCATGTTTTGTAGCACAGTGAAGACAATAGATTTTTTTTTCCTTTAGCTTTATGGACTAAGTGCATTATAGAGCAGGAGGAAAGTTTCCAGCCTTTTAAAATGAGGAAGAGCTACATAGACTACAGACAGGTCATTCTTCAACACAGGCAAAATTGTGTGCTGGAATAGATGATTGGTTATTGAATTTCAGTCCTTCTCAGACTCCCAGCTCGGGCTTTAAACCCAGCAGCTCCTCTTTCTGCCCCAGCTCCTCTTGCAAGGGTGGAGCAGCACCTGGCAGGACCCACCTTGTGGAGCACATGCCCAGGAGAACAGAGCCACTGGAGGTTTCTGGGGCACAGCTGCAGGAGCAGCTCCATCTGCACTCGGATCCACGCTGAGACAGTTCAAGGCTCCTCTGCACCACAGGCAAAAAGGAAATTTCCTGACCTGAGGCTGGGGGGCTGGCAGAGGCTGGGGGGCACAGACAGTGCTGCAGCAGGGACGAGCCTCTTGCTTTTGCAGCTGCAGAGGCCCGGGCTGGCTGCATCTAGGTGGGCTTCCCTTCCCTCCAGCACAGCCCCGTGTCACCTCTTGCCTCGGTGACACTGGCCTGAAAGACAGTGGGGCCACAAGTGTTTTGCATCCCCACAGCATCTGCTGAGCTGAGCTTGTTTTGCTGATACATCAAAGCTGGACCTGAACATACACAGGGGAACCTGGTGTGAAATGCATCATTCTTCAGATCCATGTTTAAGATTAAATCACCGGAGAGTTTTTTGTTATTCTGCCAGGTTTAGAGGCTGGTTGGAATTATTAAGAGTGCTTCCTTATAACCTGGGTTTCACATTTCCCCATTTGTGTTGTTTTTCTGGATATATCTCCTGTCAGAGCGATCTGTGCTGTTAAAAAAGTATTGACTTTGTCTGAGCTGGCCCATGGTTTTATTGGCTTAGCTGAAATCAGAGAACCATGAGATTATTTGGGTTGGAAGGGACCTTAAAGCCCATCCAGTCCCACCCCTTGCCATGGCAGGGACATCTTCCACTATCCCAGGTTGCTCCTAGCCCCATCCAGCTTAGTCTTGGAATATTCCAGGGATCCAGGGGCAGCCACAGCTTCTCTGGGGACCCTGTGCCAGGGCCTCCCCACCCTCATAGGGAACAATTTCTTCCTGATATCCAATAAGAATCTACTCTTCTTCACCTTAAAGCCAAAGGAGTCTCTCTGGATTTGGCTGAAATCGCTTTCTTATATATATTTATTAATGTAATTAACCCTGTGGCAACTTCTTTGGGAACACATGGACTGTTGAAGGCATCTTTTAGGGCATTCCCCTGTAGAATCATGGCAAAAATTCAGTGAGGACCACTGCTTCTTCTTGAAAAACATCTGGGGTTTTTCAGGTAGGAAGAGCCCCAGTGATCTGCTGGGCTGTTACCTTTCTATGTGTTCCACAGGGCTTTAACAGGTACTTGAATTTCAATAAGAGCACCAATAATTTCTGACTATGATTTATTTAATTCTCATGACGTGAAAAGGACCAGGCTATAGTCATGCTCACATTACATAAAAAAACACAGTAATTTTAGGCCTTCATAGTCTAAATGTGGTTTTGGAGTGTAGATGGTGATCATTACATTTCATTACATGGAGAGCCAGCCTGAGGAATAAAAGGCACTCTGAAACACTTTATGAAAAAAACCTCTGCCTTACAAAAACCCATGCATCACATTAATATGGTGACTGGGCAAATACACAGCAATATGTGTGCTTTTTGGAGTCCTTATTTAATGACTCTGGTGATTTCCTTCTCAGACAGAATATGCCTTAATGATGAAGCTGAAATCTGTTCTCAGTTACCAGAATATCTCCAGATTTAACATGTGTGAGAGAGACTAGCTTGGAATCAATCTTTTTAAGGCAATTTCCATTATTTCTCCTGTGGATTTGCAGCCTTATCATCAAACATGTAATTGAAAACACTCTAGAGATGGGATAAGTGAAGTGAATTTTAATATGGATCTGTAGCCATTTAGCCATCCTCTGAAGACTAGCAGACAGCAGTTTGGAAATGTCTAAGTTTGTTTACTGAATTACATATTTGTCTCATTGCTTTCTGTTGTTTCCTCTGCTGTATGATGCCTTTTCCTGCCAAGTATCTCAAAACTTTCAGATGTTGAGTGGTAGGAAGGTCTCTTTTCATATCCCCTTCTTGAAGAATTTTAACCTGGCAAAAATGACCCATGCAGACACTAAACAGACAAATGAGATAAGACTTCAAAAGCTCCAAAGCTGTTTCACTTTGACAAAGGTGTTTCTGCCTATCAGTGAAAAGAAAAAAAGGTTCAATATTTTAAAATATGTTTAACTTCATTGGGGAAGAAAATGTTGCATTTTAACTTTTCTTCCTGACTGGAGTCTCCTGGTGAAATGGGTCTGCTATGGTACAAAACCCTAAATCTTCTTGAGAAATAAGAAGATAAGAAAAAAGAGGAATAGATGAAAACTTTTCACAAAGTCTCTCAATGTCTGTGCTGGGATCCAGGCTTTTCAGTTTACCCCTGAATGGTATGAAAAAGGAACAATAAATGACATAATTAAGTTTGCTTATATGCAGTTGGTTCTGGGCAGCTAAATTTATACCTATTTGCAATGATTTTTGGAAATATTTTTCAAGATTGGCTACTAGGAAACCTGATGATATTCATCCTATAGGAAAATCCCCCACTATACTTACACTAAAGACAAACTATTAATGTAGTTATTATTAATCAGGAAAAAAAGCACTGGCAATTTTTTTGGGTGGCTCCCCAAAAATCGGACATGTTGCTGCAGGATGTTATTGAAGACAGATGTAGAAATGAATTCTCTAAGGGCTGAGATATAGTAATGGGAAATATATCATTTAAAGGCTGTTTAAGGTTGCACCTAGGCAACCACTATCTCAGTCCCTAAAATGCTGATTACAGAAGACAACAGAGGACTAGCCAGAAAAAAAGAGTTCAGTGAGTGGTAACTGTTTTTAGTTATTCATTTTACTTATTCATTTAATTAACTGTTTTTACTTATTCTATATATTTTTCTTCATATTTCTTATACATGCATGCTCCTGATATGCGCACAGCCCACCATCCTGACAAGATCTTCTCCAAAGGGAAAACAGACATTTTCTGCCTTTGTGGGCACTATCTGGCATATTTTTTTGTCACATGTTCCCAGACTGCAGTGTTCCTGCCAAGCAGTTGCAGCCACAGCTGGAACAGGTCTAGCAGGGTTGTGCAATCTGATAATTTCCATTTTGGGGGCCGCCTCAGGAAATGTGACCCGAAGTGGAAGCCTGTCAAGCTTCAAACCCACTTGAATGGGAATCATCACTACATGGGCAAATTCTGCAGTGACTTTGAAAGCTGTCCGAGATAATACATAAATATCTTGCTTTGTCTTCCTTTCCAGCTGAGTTATATAGTGGCAATCTGGGGAAACAGAAGTTGGTGCAAATTCAAGCCCTTCTGACTTTGGCTGGTTTCTTTTTTTTTCTGTTGCTGGTGATCAAGAAAATTCTGGATTGACTCACTTTGCAAACACTGCACCCTTTGAGCTACTTTGAATGGCTTTGGTCTGCAGTGTGTTGCAGACTGACCTGGATTGTCTGTGGTGTACAAATATGAACAAAATGGAAGCCCACTCCACCTGAAAATTGATGATAAATTTAACCACAATGCTGCTGAATTGCTTAGTGTGGAAACAGTATTTCTTCAGTTATGGGTAATCAAGTGCCTTTTTTTTTGTGCCAAATATAATAGGATATATTACAGGATGACTGTTACTTAGAAATAATACATTATTTTTCAAAAATTCAGTGTCACAAAATCAGTTTTGGTTTTTTTCTCCCATCCTTCTACATTTTTCCCTGATGTTTTTACTCCATTAGTTACACTTAGAGAACGTGAGGAGAAAGGGAAAGTGTTAGTCTTGAAATAAGGGAGACCTAAAAATGGGCAAGATGGAGGGAAGGAAGGAAGTGGCAGAAGGAAGGAAGGAAGGAAGGAAGGAAGGAAGTGGCAGAAGGAAGGAAGGAAGTGGCGGAAGGAAGTGGCGGAAGGAAGNAAGGAAGGAAGGAAGGAAAGAAATACAATATTACAATTCTGGCACAACAACTGTTGTTATTAATGGCAGTTTTGTTGAAGCTATTGTTCACCTTTGAAATAGATATAGTTAAACAAAATGGAGATGGTTCAGTCCCTGCGCCCTCATTCGGTTCCAACTGCCCATCAGAGAATTGCAAATGAATCTACTGTTTATACAGGATTTTTCCTCCCGCAAAGGAGCAGCACCAGCACAGTCCTGACCGCCTTTTCCAACCCTGCCTCCCACAGGGCTCTCCCAAGAGCAGCTTTGGATGAGTTGGGGGCCTGTGACTGGAAAAGGACAGAGTTATCAGTCTGTGGATCTGCCTCTCATTTCACACGGCTCTGTTGAGCCCTTTGTTACCCAGCTTTGTGTATTTTCACCCCTGAGATCCTCCTCCTTTGTTAGATAACCTGGCAGCATAGTTAAATCCTGTGGTGGGTCTCTTTTAGTAGACTGATTCATAAAGAGAAATGTCATTGAATAAACTCTACAAATGCTCCTCACCTTGGAGGGGACAAAAAATGGCGCCTTGGATTTTACTCAGGTCTTAGACAAGGAAATATTCTATGAGCATTCTGGAGGAGAACCTCAGAAATAGGACTTTTAGTCATCCCTGCAGCAGTGGCAGCAAAGCCCTGGAGGGTGGGTTGAATGTCAGCCAGCAGGGTGTGTGTGCAGGCACATGGATCCAGTTTTCCTGCCCTCAGTGGAATTACAGGATTGTTCCCAGAGACAGCTGCCGGGGAGAGGCTGGAAAGCATTGGTTCCTCCCCTGTGATACCTTTGTAGCCCACCAACACAATGTGTTCCACAAGCAATGTGTTTTCCATGGGGGGAAAGCCAGGAAAGCTCCCAGATGGGCTTCTTCATTGAGTTAGAGTCTATCTTTACAGCAGTTCAACATAATGGACTCTTTTTGGGGGTAGTAATTTCTTAACAAACTCTAATAAAAGCTTTAGCTTCGCTATGTAGCTGTAGATCTTTCAGGTAAGATGAAATGCAGCCTTTTTTTTTATGGGGACTGTGCTCTGAAATTATTTCCCATTAGAGTATGTGAGAGCAACCTCTAGCTTTGGTTTGCATCCAACAGCTTGTGAAGATACAGCTGCTTTTGGTCACTTTTATGAGTGAAAATCTAAATAACGTTTTACATCTATTAGACTAAATAGAAAAGAAATTTGGAAGCAGTTCAGTGATGCCAAAAAATAGAAGGACATCTGCAGGAATGTAAATTATATGCAGAGATGCTGTGCTTGTAAGAGTAAGTGAGAGCAGCTGTTAAAGGACTGGGAAACTGGTGCTGGGCTTGATGTGAGGACTTAGTCCAGGTTTCCCTAGGTGTGGCTGAACCACATCTGAGTGGTGGTGACACAGAGCTCTGTGGTCCCACTGGAGGGTCCTGGTAGCACCATCAGGTTTGCAGCCTGGCAGGGCTTTGGGGCTCAGAGACAGCACTGTGCAAAAATGACTGTCCCTTTCTGGGGCTCCAGCTGCTGTCCTTAAACCCATCTCAGAGCTCTGGATGTAGAAAATGCCTCCTCCTGATCCGTGTAGGAGCCTTGAGCAGTTCTGTGTCTTCGGGATCTGGAGTCCCCAGGGACCAGGCTGTCAGCATCACTCAGAATTCCTGGTGGGAGCAGTGGAGAAGAGAGCTCTTGTGCCCAGGGGTGAGAGCTTGTTGTGCTGGCTGTGCCCAGCAGTGCTGATGCTGCACAAGCAGGTTTTGCTGTGGTTTGGCCTCTCCTCCTCCTTATCTCTTATCTCCTCATTCCTTATCTCCTCATTCCTTATCTCCTCATTCCTTATCTCCTCGTTCCTTATCTCCTGCTCCTTATGCCTGGGACATGCAGAGGAGCTGGAGGTGAGGTGCTGCTGGTGGGTGTGGCAGGAGCTCATGGCAGAGTCTTGCTTGTGTCAGGTAGACCCTTGGATTTCCACCCTGAAAGAGAAATTCATTGCAATTATTACAGTAACCTCTCAGAAAGACAACAAATGTGAAATAAAGTAGTCTGAAACCTTCCTCTGTCTGGCTCCTCTGCGACAACCAGAGCTTTTTCTGGGAGGTGCTGTGTGATTTTAACTGACTTATCCCGTTTTTAGCCTCTTGTAGAATTATTTGGGAGGGAGGGGAGTATGTATGCTCACTTATTAAATAACAGTTCATTGGATGAAACCTTTTTTATTTTAATGGAAAAAAAAATCCTATTTGAAGACCACAAGTCAAACACTAGTACTGCTTCAGCCAAAAGTCTGTCTTGACTGCCTTGCCTATGGCAAACTATGAAGTATAAAATATTTTACAAGGAACTGAGACTTCCCAGAGGATGGTACAAGAAGAGCCCTGTTTTTCAGGCTCATTGTTGCGTGTTTGATCTTCCTTACACTTTTGCTGCTGCAGAATTGTCTTAATTCCACTGTTAGTGGGGGACCTGGGGAAGAGTGGCTCTGGCAGAAAGGGTCACAATGTCCATCTCTGACTGAAATGATCACTCAATTAATTTAATTGTTTGGGACACTTTTATTGCTGGTGCTGATTAACCATCGGTACTTGGGCGTGAATGGGCAGAGAGCTCACTGCTCCTTTGATTGAACATTACCACATCAGTAGAACCAGTTCAAGCACTGCAGCAGCCCCATACCCCCTGCATGAAGGAATGCCAGATCTAAGGATCTATTTCCTCCCTTTTAGGCACATGTGCTATTCCCAGTAACCCAATTATACGGCTTTCTTCACACTTTATCCATAAAATACTACTAACACATCAAAAACAAGTGAATCCTTACATCCTGCCGTTTTATAGCTCATAAAGCCAACTTCACCCATTTTACCCAAAGGAGTCTGCAGCCAAAACCAGGACAAAGCCAGTGGAAAAAAAGAAATGTGTGTGTGTGTATGTGTGTGTGTGGCTGGCTCTGTATATGAATTATGACTATTCAAAGGGGAAAAAAAGAAAATTGAATGATTGCCAAAAAGCCAAGTGTGTAAAGGGACAGCTGGAGTTTTATGCTGGAGTTTACAATGCATTACTGTTCAATAAAAAAAAGAAGTCCTTTACGACAGCAGCTCATGCATCGCATGAGACATAAGCTACCTCTGAATACAGAGCACCTTCCTCAAAGGAAATGCCACTCCATTCTGAATTCTCTTTTAGAGGAGCAGTAGGTGACCTAGCTGGAGATGTGTGGAAAATACCCGATTCCAATGTTTAGAGTGGCTTGGACGTGTACCTACCCACTGCACCCATCCTTCCCCTCCTATCACAGTGCTCATGTCTCAGCCTTTTTCCCCTTTCAGGGGCTTTAAAACCCAGGCCAAAGTCATCAGGTTTGGCAAGAGAAAAGAGCTGATTGGGTGCTCACAATGAGGGAGGAGAGAGAAAGGAAGAAAAGATGGGAGGAAAACTGAATCTTTGTCCGCAAGGAAAGCTGGCACTGGTTGTGTCCAAATTGTCTGAGAGCTTTGAATTTTTAGAGAAAGATTGCTCCCTAAGCAGCTTTTCTCTGTAAAGGCCCATCAGGCTCTGAAGCTTATAAGTTATTCTCCCCTTGTGATACTGAAAGTATTCATTACTTTCTATATTATTCATGACACTTAATTTTCTTCCAACTGTTTCATGAGTTCTTGAGCAATCTGACTATAAGTAAGGCTCAGCTTTGGTTCTTGCAAAAAGTACTAAATGTTAGTGAAACTCTGAACATGTGGGCTCTGAATTAAAGAATGGAAAATCCCCAGGATGATAAATGTCCTCAAAACATGATGGACAAACCAAGAGGCAAAATGCAGCAGCTTCCTGAAACCAGCCAGACAGGTGAGAATCTCTGAGGTTGGAAAATAACCCCAAGACCAAATTTATTGTGTTTTGTTGGGTGTTTTGTTTTTGACTTTTGGAGTTTTGGTATTTTTTGGATTTTTTTTTTTTTTTTTTTTTC
>VYZP01078358.1:20114-37515 GCA_013400635.1 Hypocryptadius cinnamomeus | reverse complement strand
AGGCCCAGGTTTTTCTGTGTCGTTCTGAGGTCAGCACTTCACGTCTACATGGGATAATATTAAGGATTATGAAAGTTTAGGAGGGCAAAGGACAAGGCAGATAAATATTTTGCTGTGCCAGGTCTCTGTTGGTGACTTAAAGATGCCACACTGCTGACACAGGGTCCTAAATGCAAGTCTAGGGCACCATCTGGGCAGCCTGCTATAAGCAGCTTCTTGTTGCTTCCCTCACATCCCCTTCATCTCCCCTGAGCTCTTGAATGGATGAATCAGAGCCAACCGAGCCAAGACTGCTCCACCAATCAACTGAGACCAAGGTTCTCATGAAAGCTCACTGTTCCTTTCTGTCAGGCTGTTTAATGGCAGACTGATAAACTGGGATTTGCTTCCTTTTTTTCCTTATTTCTTTTCCTTTTCCAGACAGTCAGACCAACAAGGGCTTGGAATTGACTCAACAGAGTGTTTAGTTGCAGGGGAGTTAATATACTTTATGGCCAGGATGAAGACATTTGAACTCATAAATAGTGACACTGCCCTATAAATTCTAAAAACCCTAAAGATGTTTAGGGACTGTGTAACCAGTGTTACATAAAGAGGTACATTTTTGGATGTCTCCAGGTGGATACATCTAATAGCAGTAGAGGTTCATTGTGAGGCACCTACTCCTTCCACAAAGTTTGGTTTTAGAGCAATACAATGAGGTACACACACTGAAAAAAACTTGGGAGACTTTGTATAATACAAGTGCCCTTATCAGAAATCTTGTAAACTGTCTCTGTTTACCAAAAAACATTTCCTGGCATGAAACAACTGTGTATTTTGTTTCCACAGAACCAGAACTGGAAAACGCTCTTCTCTCCAAGCTCTTCAGAGTATTTTCCTCTTAACTAAATCTCCATGCCCCTTCCCTGCTTAAGGACACCAGTGAGGGGTGAGGAACAGGAAGAAAAGTGGGAGACATATAAGTTTCCTTGTAGGAAACCAGCGTTTAAATATTGGCAAATATTTAAACCAACATTTAATGGCTTAAATATTTACCCATCATTGCCTATAAATTTGAACATTTAATATTTGAACATAGAATTGAGAACAGCTGCTGAGTGGCCCATCCCAGGTGAGTGTCCTGGCTGCTCCAGGCATTGCCTGTGCTGAAGTTTCTCTTTTCCATTGCGCTTTTTGCTGCAAAATTCAGAGGTTTCTTCTCATCCCCACTTTCTTCATCTCCTCTTTGTCATTGTTACCCTATCCCTGAGCCTGGGCCATTTTCAGTCCTGGACAGTAACAATCTCTTAGCCCCCTTCCTGCCCAAATAGATTAATGTAGTTTTATTTTCCACGTTAGCATTTGACAATGATGAGCCTGATGTGAGCTGGTTAGCAGACACGCATGAAAAGTCTTTATCTTATTTAATTTAGTTGCCCTTGTGAATATTTTGTACATATCTGCATTAGGGGGACAGAATCCATTTGGTCTATGGGTAACTTTCTAATTAAGACTTGTAGAAACTCACTAAACCTGTTTATTCTGTCAAGAGACCCAAGCCTATACAATGGCACTTGCCACATTTGCACTCCACCTGCCTTTCCCCACTGGATCTCAAACTCAAATGAACAAGTTTGCTCCAACATTATTGCAATATTGTTTTCCAGTTCAGACAGGAAGCACCAAGCGCTGCTGTTGCTGTCTTTGGAGGAAGTTCAGGCCATTGCATTTGTCACGCTGCTCAGATGAACTCGCTGCCACACACAAACACAACAGAGCAGATGATGAAAAGCATTCTCAGTTTCTGAAGAAGCTTGTTATGTACCAGGACCAGCATGAACCTGAAAGTGGATATGGAGATTTATTTATTCTTTCCTTTCTTGGATGGTAGGGGGGAAGATATTTCTTTCTTTTTCTCTCTCTTTTCCTTTTTTCTTTTTTTTTTTTAAAGCTGTAAACAAAACAAGATATTCCTGTTCACCTTAGCAAATGGACGGATGTTTCCCTCGTTGTAAAAATAAGCAGCAGTCAGTGGCTGAATGTGTGGCCGTAATTAGATCTATCTACATAACACATGTGTTTGGAGACAAAAGAGGAGAGAATAAAGGCCTGGTACAAATCACAATTTCTTAGAATATCCTTCTGCTTTTTGCCACCAGCACCTCATGCTTACACGGTGCTCCCCTTGCCAGGAGACCACCATTTCTCCACTGTGACATGCCAAAATCTAAACAATGACTGTGTTCTCGTGTGCTGTGCCTGATTTCTGTCATGGAAAAAACTTTGTCATTGTTTCCTTGCCTCTTCCCTTCTGGCACCTCTTTTGGGGCAGATTGTGGGCAATCTGAGCTTGTGTTCCCTGATGCTGCTGCCATAGGACAGAAACCCTCTGTGTCAAGTCTCACATCAGATCAGAATCCAAGGGCTGTTCTGCCAGCTCTTGTAGGGAAACACATGGGCACAGAGGAGGGATGAACTGCTTTTTCCTGTGATTTTTCATCATGCAAGGAGGGTTTCATTACATACATGCACAAGGTAGAGTCGTCCTTTGATGCTTTTCGTGGTATTGATCTTAACGAGCTTAATTTGTCCCAAAGGTAAGTATCAAATGCAAATTAAATTTCTTGAGGTCTCTAGTGTTGTTGGAGAATGTCAGGCTCTTAAGGGAGTGTTTCAACCTATGTGTCTTAAAATGGAACATACACTCCATCTTTCCCTCTGGTTACTTCTGACTATGGAGTCCAGGTAAGTAGTTTAGACTAGAAACTGAACTTGTAAGTAGCAAAAATTTGGGCTAAAAAAACCTCAGCCCAAGTCCCTGGTAATTGTGTTGCTTGGATGTTTATCAGACTGCAGGATTTTGTTGTCCGAGACACAAAAATTAAGTCTGAAAAAAGATATTTGGGTTAACATGTGGTGCACATGCAAGACAGCTTGTGTTAAGATTATTATTCTGCAACCAGGTAGAAATAAAACTGGAGTTAGGGCATTGTAAGCAGAATTTTTAATATCCAGTAAGAATTCCTACTTTTTTTTTTTTTTTTTCAACTGTGAGGCTTGATATTGTGGAAGAAACCAGGAATAAAGCAAATTGAGCACCAGTTTTTGTAAATGGGCAAAAATTATGTATTATTTTATATCCAGGATAGAATTGCCCCACGTTCTTCTGGTAACATCTGACAACTGCACTTCCTCATCTGAAATTTACTGAAACATTGCCTCAGTGCTTGCAGGGCCAACAGCTCCAGTTCCAGTTGTTCCAGCTGTGCCCAGGGAGAGATGCAGACTCCTCCAGGATTCTACAGGCAGGTTCCAGAGCACCTGTGGAGTCTCTCCTTGGACAGTTGAGGTGTTTGTCCCACCTCACCAGCTGGCTCTGAGCAGCAGAACTTCCACACCAGTCTTGCTCTGCAGCTGGAAAGCCAAAAATCTCATCTCAGCCCAGCATATAATGTAATTTTTTGGGGCAGAACTTCCACACCAGTCTTGCTCTGCAGCTGGAAAGCCAAAAATCTCATCTCAGCCCAGCATATAATGTAATTTTTTGGGGCAGAACTTCCACACCAGTCTTGCTCTGCAGCTGGAAAGCCAAAAATCTCATCTCAGCCCAGCATATAATGTAATTTTTTGGGGCAGAACTTCCACACCAGTCTTGCTCTGCAGCTGGAAAGCCAAAAATCTCACCTCAGCCCAGCATATAAAGCAATTTTTTGGGGCTTTGTTCATGTCTTAATTGTCTTAATTTATCTAAATGCAGTGTCATTAATGTCTGAGACTTGCTCAGGTTCTTTGGTCCATCCACAAAAGAACAAAAATTCTTGTTTGAATCCCAGGATGCACATATCTATCCTCCATGCTGTCCTTATCTGTAGACAATACTCTTTTCCATATGAAATAACATTATATGACATTTAATCAGCCTGGATGCCTAATTACATTTGTTGATCTAATTAATTGTTATTGTCTTTAGAATATTGACTTCATCCAAGGCCGCATTCAGAGAGTTTACTGATAGCTATTCCTTATTTGTTTCTTACGCTGTGTGACAACTTTTTATATTTCATAATTTTCAATGTTCCTGAGGTACATCGTGTTCAGAAGACTCTATCAGCATTTTTTATTTACCAGAGAAACAGATTATTAAGGAGGCTGAGCGGCTAATTTATTGCTTGGGGGAAAGTCTTAACAAGAGGAACTGAGTCTGATGAAAGGGGAGAGGGGTTATTAATCTCCCAGGTGTGTCTTGTGCAAGGAAAGCTTTGACCAAAAAACTCCTCAGAGCGTTTCCTGTTTGCAGCAGTGATAAACTGTATTTTCTAATTGAGAAGCTTTATGTTCAGTACCATGTGGAAAAAAACCTTCTGTTGGCAATGGTGATCATGCCTAGAACATTAATATTCCTGGTGGGTGTGGTCAGAAAAATATCTGCAGTAGTAGCTATCAAAATATTCTCAGTAGTGCTTTCAGATAGTAGGTTTGCCTTCTGGTACTTCTCTTAGAGAGGTTTGCTGAGACCAAAGTGAGGAAAAAAAATGCAATTTTGTTCTTGTTGCGCTCCAAATTACAATTTGCACAAATGTGGAAGAGTCACAGGCTTCCAGTTACCTCTTGTAACTGTGAAATTCTAGTGCCAGAGACAGCTTGGTGATGCAGAAAATATCTCAACTCCTCAGAAAAAGAGGCAAAGGGAAAAAAAACCCCCACTAACCGCTTGCAAAAAGATGTTTCTCTAATGAGACAAACAGGAGGAGAGAATGCTCTTCATCTTATCAATCTGACACTGCAGTCTAACAATTTGAGTATAAATAATATTAAGCATTTTCATATGTAAGAAAATAACATGATAATAGATGTAATGTTTTCTTTGTGAGGCATGAGGTGCAGACTTGCTCTATAAAACTGAACTGTGCAAAGTCTCCCTTTGCATTTTTCCAGGTTTTGGGGGATTTTCTGAAGAAGAGAAGGGAAGCTGTAAGCAACAGACCCCTCAGCAAAACCCTTGAGTTTTTTGGCCTTTGCTTTTCTTTTGCAGCTCATACTGAGGTCTTCAACAGTACATTTTCAGGACTTCAGGCTGTTGAATATCCAACCTTAGCATTGTGGGTGTATTTTGGGTTCTTTGGAGTTTGTCATGGTGTGACACTGCCACCTTATTTTTCCACAAATTCAGGTACTTTCTGTGTTGCCACTCTTGTGACTATGGCTGAAAATACATTTCTGATGCTGTCTGCAGGCCCCTGAGCCAGCTGCTCTTCTTGATGGATTGAGTAACAGGACATCCCCCATTCCTTACTGTTTCAAGCAAGAATAGGATTAAATATAATGATCGAAACAACATAAATAGCATCTTTCTGTATGTTTTGCAAGATTTCTAGGCTTAATAATTAAAAATATTTTGTTTCTGATCAGTGCTGGCTAATTGAGGCCTGTGACGTTTTCAAGATATTGGACATTTCCCAGAGCCTATGTTTGGATCATTAAATGACCAACATATTTTGAAGTTGGATTAATTGTCCCTTTCCCTCCATGATCTCAGGAAAGACCACATCCCATGAAATACCATTTTGAGGCAAACATATTAGTGTGCAAAAAGACCTGTTGAAAAACACAGTGGATGTGGGTCCTGTGTTTTGTGCAGAGTAGGAGAGAGGAAAGACTTTGATGGGTGAAAACGTTCAAAAGACTTGTAAAGCGACAAAAAATTGTGTTAATGAGATATATAGCTGTGGTGCTGAGGACTTTGTTGAGTAGGCTGGTTTTTTATGTGCTTTTTTTACCCATCTTTCTGGGACCGAGCCCCTCAAGGAAGGATTCTGTCAGTGCCTGGGCAGATTTTTGTGTGGTTGGGAAGCCACTGTGGCCAAAGTTTCCCTGAGCATGAAGGCAGAAATTGGGGGAGAATTAGGAAAATCGAATTTTGTGCTCTAACCCTGCATTGTGTCAGATGTGACAGCTGAACACTCCCCAGCCTGAGCCCACCATAATGATTGCAACCTTCAAAAGGAGAAAAATTACATTTGATCAGGTATTTTTACCCCTTTAAAACAGTAAGATGCCAAAAGATATTATTTTCTTTGTTTTGTGTTGTCAGGGGATAACTATTGCCACACCAGGTTGAAGGTATTAAATGCTTCCTGCTCTTCCTGCTACCTCTGTGACCACATCCAAATGCCCAGGAAAATTTAGCAAGCTGGAGGCATTTTGCTGTCAGTTTCACATCCTAAAAAACGAGTTGAGAGCAGACTTAATCCAGCTGTTTTCTGGGTACTTTGCTCTATGATCTGATGGTGGTAGAACAGTTGCAGATGCGCAGTGTAATTATATCTGTATGATCCTAATTATTTCACCAGCTGCCATTACTTTAGATTTTTTCCAAGAATGAGTAGTTTGTGAGCAAGCTGTGGAATGAGCTATTTTGCCTTTGTGAGATGGTGAATTTATAACCAGACTGGGGACTGCTTTGGATTCTTATCAAATCTTTCAAGATTTATGGCATATTATTTCCTCTGCAAATGGATTTCTAACATACAATTTGTTTATGTTGTAATCCCACCAGTTTTTTTGAAAGGAACCTTTAAAATGAAAAACTGCCTTTGAAGTAGAAACTGAAAGCAGCCAGTTCAGCAGTTTAAGGAGGCAGAACTGATGAAAGTTTCTGTAAATTATTATTTGAGGAGAGCCATGCTCGTATCTGTGGTCTGTTGGTGTCTGTGTTGGTTGGGTCACCTAATGGAACTCAGATGGAAGAAGGGACTTCATCCCCATGAAAGAAAGGACATTATCTCCAGATCCAGACAGAGAAGTTCCAAAACACTGAGGGGGCAAAAGCAGCCACAGATGCTCCTGGGAGATGAGCCTCGACAAGTGAAAATTGTTGGTTATTAAGTAAAATCAAGGTTTTGGGTAATGCAGTGCCTGGTGCTCACTCTGTGTGCCATGGCTGCTCCTCTGGGCATCTCTTTCAGGGTGGGGAGGAGAGGCATGTGGCTTGTAATGTCAGAGGATTTTGAGGACAAATGTTTGTGGGGTCCAGGTCAGTGTAGTCCAGTGAGTTCAGCTGAGTTAAGGCATTTCCTTAAACCATGTCCTGTTTCAGGAAAGCCTGAAGGCTGGTGTTTAAATCCATCCCTGTTCATCAGAGTGACTACACTTAGACACTGTTGATTTAAAAAAAAAAGATTTCAAAAAGATGAGCTCACCTGAGAGCCTTGTATATTTGTAGGATTGTAACTGTGGAAACCCCCCCCCCCAAAAAAAAAATTATAGGCGTTCATCAGACACAAACATCTGAAGAACATCTGTCAAAACCAAAATAATCACAAACCAGGAAAAAACTGCAAATCAAAGCAAGTGGATAACGATGAGTGCCAACACCATGGACCAAGTTTTTTGGTTTGAGGGTTTTTTTTCTTTCCCCTGGTGCAAGAATATCTCTTTTTTAGTGTAAATGATTGCGATGCTACAGTAAGAAATGTTACCAAAACTAATGCGAAATGGGACATTCAAAGGCTGAGAGGATGGGAAAATTGAGATAAAATTCATATAAATCTAGTGAAATACTGATAGTCTAATTCCTGTCTCATCTTCCTCACCTCACTGCCACCAATCCCAGGGGAAATAGCTGAGCTTTCAGTTAAAGCACTTTCTGGGAGATGCCATTTTATGTCAATCATTCAATGTTTTGGATGTTTGTTGTTGGTATGAGTCATATTCTTAAGAGGGTTCAGCCTTCTGTTGGAAAAAAAAAGAGTATCATTGGAAAAATACAGAAGATTATAGAGAAATATCAAAAGGCCATCAAAAAAAGTGCTAGAATTTTGAAATGTAACACAGTGGAATCAGATACTTCAAGGAACTGGTAAAAAGAGTGGTGTAGTATCACTGCTTTAGGTGGGGACCTAATGTTAGCAAAAAAATTCCAACTAGAAGAAACTACGAATACAACAAGAAGAAATAAGAATTTTGTGCTAGAAAATAAGATTTTAGAGAGATGAAGAAAGAAACCGACAAGGTCAGTTAATGTTTAGTGTTTCATAGGAGTTTCCTGTCGTTTCCCTTCAAAATATTATGAGATAATTATCTGAAGAGGGGAGCAGTGCTGGACTTTGTACGTGTTTGCCAATCACAGGCAGCTCTTCCTTCAGTTTTCTGAAGAAAAACTAAACTACATGAACCATTTTCAAGCAGCTGTGGGAATCCTTAAAATCAGAGGGTTTTGGGAAAGCTGCAAAAGGCAGGCCTCAGAGACAGCAGAACTGTGATTAGAGCTAAGCAGTAGCCATAAGTCAACAGAAAAATTATGTAAGAAGTAGAAAAGTAAGGACAAATGTAACTTTGCACCTTAACTAAAAAAGCTTTGTAAAATAAAGTGTGTTATGTGTTTTACTAGTTATATTACTGATAATACCTTGCATAATTCAGTGTGTGCAGCAAATAATAGACAAAACTATCAAAGAAGATTTATCATACAAAAAAAGAGTAAAAAATAGATTCACAGCAAATTCTCAAAATCTCACAAAGACAGTAGATGAAAGTATAGACATAAAAAAAAGTTTTAAATTAAAACCTTAAAATCGACAAAACTTGTTTAAACAATAACTTGTAATTGTTATCAAACATGACTTACACCCTTTGAAATAACTAGACTTTCACAGCATTAAAATTGCTGTGTTGTAATATAGCAATGCTTAATACAAGCAAAAAAATGCTTTAAGTAAGTAATAAAAAAATATATTGCAGTAAAGCTATGAAACACAAAGTAGTTAATAAATGACACAGTTATGAAAATTTCTTTTCAAATGAACCAAGAAGGAGAATGCAGGGACCTGTCAAAAGTGTTTTCCTTGTGTGCAAACCATGCCTCAAACCACCTTGGTACTGCAAATCTGACATTTTGCTTTCCAATGGTCAGCACCAGCACTGATAGCTTCAGCAACAATATGTTGTCAAAACCACAAATCCCAGAAAATAAAGGCAGTGTGTGTGCTGCATGCCCTGCTTCCTTGGACAGTGAATATGATGAAAACACACCTGGAGGTGTGCACAGGATCCACAAATATATGGTACTTCACAACCTTTAGGTTTTCACACACATTATGTTGAAACTGCTTCTCAGAGCTTGTCGCTGTTCCCAAAAATGCAGTTTACTGAGAACAAAACCCAGGTCCCAGAGCTCGGGGAATAAAGCCTGGATTGTTTCCAGCAGCCACTCCTCCTCGTTTTCATTTCCCCTCCACTCTCTCCTGCTCCCATTGCTCCTGTTGTTTCAGCTGCTGCTCCCTTCCCCTTTCATCTCCTTGCTCCCTGCCAGGGAGAGGGTCCAGGTTCACGTTCCCCCAGGGATGGGAGCAGCATTCCCGTGCTTTCCTGGCACTGCTGAGAGGAAAAGGCCATTGCTTTGTTTCATCTCCCGTGATTCCTCTTCCTTTCCAGTGCAGACCCCACCTTTCTCCTCCTGGGAGCATCCCCTCGTGTCCTGCTGAGGAGCTCCTGCCCAGGGAGGCTGCCCTGGAGGCTCTCTCCTGCCTGGGGCTGGAGCCAGGTGTGTCCAGAGGGAGAAGAGGACCAGGGATGAGGGTGATGGATAGTAAGGATGCTATTTCAGGGGAACTCACCCGCAGCTGGACGCATTTTTCACCCCAGCTTCTTCATCCCTGGCAAAACTGTCCCCTGCCATCCCTTTGACCAAATTTATCAGACTGTAACCATGAAAAAAACCACACATAAAAAAAAAACCCCACAAAAAAACACCCCCACATTGATTTCATGGGTCACATTTGTCCTTCTGTACACAATTCCACAGGCTTTCCACCCAATTTTTCAGCCAACAGCAGCAACCAATATTGTCAGGTTGCTCCCAGCAATGCACTTTGCTGTGGCTCAGAAGGCCTCATGGGACAGCAGAAGGTGGAAAGAGTTTTCTTTTCTTCTCAGAAGGAACAGGTGTAAACTCTCCAAAGCAGTGCCAAGGAATGCAAATCATGCAGGTGATTTTCACACAGAGAGGAAAAACTAAAACATGTATTGGTACATGTATATTATTGCTCACTATTTACAAGTGAATGCATTGTCTCTGGTTGTCCTAATTTATTTTATTGTCAATTTTATTTAATTTATTGTCAATGTCATGAAACTGACAAAATTATCTGTGGTATTTGGACAAAACTGTCCTTTGCTTCCTTCCACTACTGTATTTTTTCTCTTTTTAAAAAAAACACCAATGCACTTATTAGCACATTTTTATTATGTTATCCAACAGGTAAGCATAGAAATATCAGCTAATCAATTCAGAGGGTTTTTTTTTCAATGAAACTGAGGGCTATGAGTTCTGAAGAAAGTTTTTAGTGGAAATCAAAGATGCACAGAGCTTGTGCTCTACTGTCGTAGAAGATCTCTGTGGTTAGGAAAGATGGAGTCTTATTTCATAGCAGAGAAACTGTGTAGAAACTTGTGAAAATAATGACACAAATAAATGGCAAGGTGTGCAGCGGTTTTTTTCCAGAAGAACTCAGGCGAACATGAGTAAATCCAAGTGTTTTTCATTGGTATATTTGCTACAGGGGTAAAAATATAAAACAGTACTAAAAAACATTGACAACGTAGTGAGTGCATTAGTGGAAATTGTGACACTGAAAAACAAAGTTAAAATAAAACCCATAAATTCCCCTTTCGGTCAAGGTAGCTGACAAATACAGACACAACTGTGGGCCTTGCTTGGTGTTGTTTAAACATAAATGGAAAAAGAACACTTCTGGTTTAGGCTTTTTGACAGAAGTATGAGAGATGTCTGTGTGGGAAACCAAATAAAGAAATCGACCAAATTGAAGGTAAGGAGAAATAAATATTAGCAGAAAAATAAAATGAAAGGCCAAGTAAAAGCTGGCTGTGAATGCAAAACAGCACCTTGAATGATGTTCCAGTTCTCATCTGTGATTTATTGATACAGTCTCTGGGCACTTGTGGTTTATTTAAACAGGAAAAATAGTTGCTATGTACAACTGCCATTGCTACTCAGCAACCTGTGGCGTTTCTGGGCACTGTGATGACTTCTGAAAGCAGATTTACCACTCTGCAATTAGTGGCTTCTGGTTGTGGCAATATCCACTGTTGACAATTCCTGCCTCTTATTCCCTTCCTGATACACTTCATTGCTATAAATCAAATTGTGCTGTTTGCTGAGGGACCTGGAGGGATGATTGGTGGCAGGAGGGCGAAAGGTTTCTTTGCTGATCTCTCTTGGGGATCAGATGTGCAGGGCTTGAATGGCTGAGTAACCTGACCTGCAATTTTAGGGGACATTGTGGAAGAACTTGTGCACTCTTAAAATCAACAGCTATTATTCAGCCAAGATAATGAACCATGGGAATTAATTCAGTGGCTGTCAGCTGGGAAGACTAAGAACAGAACAGCAGATATTTACAACCCATCCTACAAAGAATTAGAGGATGCTTGTGTGTCCTTGAGAACGTAGCACTGACACTCGGGGTCCCAGCTTTGTGTGTACCTTTGTGAGGGCTTGCCAACCCTACAGCATTAAGGAATTTAGCATTAAGGTAGATTGGAGATGTTCAGTGAGTGCTTGGAGGTCTGTGTAACCTAAAACTCCTCCAGAGAAAGGAAAACTCAGTGAACTGAGGCCTTTTGAATCCAGCATCCATAAGGAGAGGGGAGGGAGGGCACTTAGGTATCATCAAAGAAAGATGTGGGTTGCTTCAAAGGCATCCTCATTGACAGCCCTTGGCTAATAATCACTTTAGTGTCCTCCCCTGGATGTGACCTAGGTATGTGCATGCCCTTTCTAAAATCATTAAACCATGGACAATTGTTGTTGACTTCAAGCAAAAAGTTCTTTACAGCTGGGATATTGGTGGATGTACTTTGAACACTTTCAGATGTTAGGTTCCTATTCCCATTCATTCCTTGATAATGAATTGTGAGAAGATATTAATGTCCATTGATTAATAAATATGTTCCTTTTATTAAAATGGCTTGTAAAGTGAAAGAATTATCTCTACAATAATTGCAAGTCAGAGTGGTAGGCATGTGTTGATCTGAAAGACTCTGAAAAGCTACAGGTTGCAGCTAAAAGACATTCAGTGCATTAAAAAAAGATATTTTTAATTGCATAAAAGCATTCAGCACACAATTAAAAATATACAGCTTTTCCTTTGGATGCAACACCACGTGGAGATTGTGACCATGACCTTTCATTTCTTCATTGAAGAGCTCAAAAGAAAATTCATCGTGTTTTGTCTCCAGACTTTCCTGAGCCTTGGCCTTTCCCAAGATATTATGTCTAGGAAACATTTCAAAGAAATTATTTAGAATTTCAGTCGTTCCTTTTAAGTTCTGGGGTTTTTTTAGAACTTTGACTGTTCTTTTTTTCTCTCCCTTCCTGAAGTTCTGCACAAAATTCCAATGCAGATCATCCAATAGAGCAGCAAGATTATTTCACTTGTTTTACAGAACATTTTTAGATGTCTCATGATAATGTTATCTCTTTTTTGTTACAAAATGTTAAACTTGTGAGCCACCATCCAACCCCAGACTCCTTTATCTCAACCACAAACCCCATTCCTCTATTTGTGAAGCTTGTTCTGTTCTGCCAAAGAGAAATATATTTCTCATCCCTATTGTTTTTCTTTCAAAATGTAAAAATAACTTTCAGTTTGCTGTTTTTAACCAACAGCTATTTGAGGATTATTTTGTGCTGATTTAGTATGCATACTTCATCCCTTCATTAATATTCTTTGGGAAAATACTTGCAACCAAGTGAAAATTATTGCAATCAAATTATTAAAATGTTGAAAAACATATGTAAAACCTTACTTGAGAGATTCTTTCAGTTTAAGAGGAGACACAAATAAATAACCCAGTAGGATCCATACCTCTGGAAGTTTATGAACAATTCATAATATTCTCTTCTAGAGTATGTTTGGAACGTTATATGAAGTGGCATTAAATGCTATAATTAAGCCATGTTTTCTAAGAGTAACAAGCTTCACAGAATCATGACAAAAGCTGGCTTATTTGATTTTTCTTGGTTTCCTCTAGACAAATCTGTTGGTTGTTTATCAATGTGGTTGCTTTGTATTTTTTTCTGGTATATAGTTGGTACCAGTAGTGTGATTATTTAATCTGGTACCTCCCTTTTCCTGTCCCACTCTTCCATTTTCATCAGTTATGTTTGCCCTTTTCACCTCTTCTGGTTGTTCACAGACTGTGGATTTTCTGGGAAGTAAATGTTCAGGAGGTTCCTCATCCAAGTCTCTCAGCTCCCTCAAGGAACAATCATCAGACCCAAGCTACTTGAAATAATTAAATTATCTCTATGCTCTGTTACCTTAAGGTGATGTCTTGCCTCCTTGTCCTGTGTGTTCATCAGTCTGTATCATGTTGATTGGTGTCAGATTAGGTGTTAAAGTACATTCAAGTCAGAGTTCTTCAACATTACCAACAAACCCACTTTGGAGTGCATGTACTGTAGCACAAATAATTGTGTTTGGATGAGGAAATTAATTCCTCATAGAATTAATTTCTTATTTCCTTCATAGAATTTAATTATTGAAAAAAGATGATAAAAACAGATTAAAATATGTTCACAACAGGTTAATTAAACACTGCTTTAGTCAATGTAGTGCTGACTAAAGAGGGAACTCAAAAGGAGAAAGCTAAATCCAAAGATTTTGGCTTCTGTTGCCAGACCAACTATCAGAACAACAGTATTGACAGTAATCATTAAAAAAAAGATGACTTTGTCAGAAAAGCCAAGATATGCAGAGTCTCATTTTGCCATGAAAAGCAGTTTTTACCTGCAGATGAAGAAATTGATGAAGTAAACTAACAGTAGTAGATCTCTCACCAATGCTGGTAGCAGGATGGGGCAGCAGAAGCTGGAGGTGTGGAACAGGACCCTGCTGAAATCTCTTTCAGAGAGAGTCTCAGGACATGGAGAGATGGCATTTTAGGAGGAGATGAATTTGAACAGCTCCAAAAACTCCTGCAAAAGGAACAAAGATCACTGCAAGGGGACCATCATATCTCACCAGCAGTAAATGACATAATTCCTACACTGAATGGCTCTATTGTGTTCCTGAGGCTTGATCTCATCAAAGGGTATCACCAACTGCAACAAGCTCCTGCCTTCTATCTGCCAAGTGTTTCAGCACATCCTGGTCTGAGATGGTATAGAAAGCTAACATCTGGAGTTTATTCAGCCACAGAATTTTTTAAGATATGCTTCCATTATTTTAGTACACCTCCAGTATCTTCAATGGCTCTGATGAATTCACAGAACATGACATAATCCATAAAGTCAGGCTTCACTGTCCTGTACAAAAAATTCCCCTTGGATTAAACAGAAAAGCTTCTTGAACAAAGTCATCCTTTAATTTTTGGTCATATTTCTTCACCCAAATTACTGCTTTTTAACCTGAAGCAGGTAACAGCAACTGACACAGCAGTGGCTCCCAGAGGGGCAAGGCAAGGTCAGATTTTTCTCATGGCTAATCTGCAGACACCAAGATATTTCTTCATAAATACCTCTTTTAAGACAACTTTATATTCATCTTCCACTGGATATCTAAGGCTGAGAAACACCTCTAAGGTTGTTGAACCCAGCCGTTAAACCAGCCCTGCCCATGTTGGCCACTAAACTGTTCTCACAGGTGCCACCTCCACACTTCTAACACCTGCAGGGATGGGCACTCCAAACCCGCCTGGGCAGTTCCAAGGCAGCTCCTGAGCCCCCTTTCCATGGGGAAATTCCTGCTGTGCCCACCCTGAGCCTGCCCTGGCCCAGCCTGAGGCCGTTCCCTCTGCTCCTGTCCCTGTTCCCTGGAGCACAGCCCGACCCCCCCGGCTGTCCCCTCCTGGCAGGAGTTGTGCAGAGCCACAAGGTCCCCCCTGAGCCTCCTTTTCTCCAGGCTGAGCCCCTTCCCAGCTCCCTCAGCCTCTCCTGGGGCTCCAGCCCCTTCCCAGCTCCGTTCCCTTCTCTGGCCACGCTCCAGCCCCTCCATTGCCTGTGTGAGGGCCCAGAGGTGACACAGCACTCGAGGTGTGGCCTCAGCAGGGCCAGCACAGGGACGGGCACTGCCCCGCTCCTGCTGCCACCCCACGGCTGGCACAGCCCAGGGGCCATCGGCTCTTGGCCGCCTGGGCACCCCTGGGCTCTGTCCAGCTGCTGTCACAGCACCCCAGGGCCTGTCCCAGCTTCCCAGCCCCTCTGTCCCAGCCTGGAGTGCTCCATGGCGATGGTGTGACCCAAGGCAGGCCTGGCACTTGATCTGGTACCTCACACCACTGGTCATACTCCATCCCTGAAACAGTGCTGTGCCACCCCCAGCACTAAATACAGCAACAAGTGCACTGAGAGATGGGTACTTCTGAGGAAAAAAAAAATAAAGATTTTGTAAGGCAACATTTGCTATTAAAGATTTAGCTGCTTTTCACAAGAGGTGTACCCAAGCAAGCTTTAATTAATTTGTCTACTGCTTGGGGAGTGGCTGTGCAAGCACAGACTATCAACCAAAGAATTTGCCAGGGGCCTCAGGAACATTTTGCAGCCTGTGTTAACTGAGAACTATCCTATTAAATTTAAAACTAAGGTTGTTATGCTGTTAGCTACAGTCAAAGTAAAAGTAAAGTAATACAGTGCGGGCAGATAATAGCAGTTTTTGATACAGATTTGTCCACAAAACTGGCCAGTGTCAATGCAAGTGAAGGAAGGAACTTCCTTAGACAAGAAAGTTTGGCTCAACAGAAGAAGAGAAATGACACTCTGGAGTAGGTGGGATATTCAGACCATGCACAAGATGAGTGGAATGAAATGATTGCTTTTAAAGAAATGAGTATTTACAAAAAAGGGAGTGACAATAAGGCCATAATAATCACAATGATTTGAATTCTGTTAAAAAATCTTACTCTGAGAAATCTAAGGAATTCACCCATTTATCTCATCAAAGAGAAATTTAGAAAGCAGTTTGCCTTTCGCCTATAATCAATGTCTTTAAGTTATTTTGTCTTTAAGTTTTATATCTATATATCTATATCTCTTTAAGTTATATTTGTTATTTTCAGGTGCATAATAACATCCCATAGTTAAAAAGGGAAGATAGAGAGGAATTAAACAAAGAGAGTACTTAGCTAGTCTTTTCACAGAGATTTTTGTGTGACTGGTTTTCAGCCCTGAAGTGCCTTGCCATAGCTTTTGGAAGATTGCCTGTCATTTGGGATGATCAGCTTTGGGTGGATGTTTTCCAAGAGGTATTTGGGCTAACCACACTCATGTACTCTTTGTCTGATTCACTCAGGTTACTCTTCAGCCACAAGGGCTTTGTTTGTGTGCCTCGATGGCTGCACAAGAGAGGAGTAACACTGGTGAAGTGCCTCCTGCTGAAGAGTTTTTCGTCTGAGAGCAGAAAATATAGAGGGTGGCATTTTGACCTTGAAAACTCAGAAAAGTCATTAGCATCTGCCACTGTCTGTGGCAGTGCACGAGATAAATGGATGAAATACAGGAAAAGCTGGTGTTTCAAGGGCTTCATCTGAGCACACCTAGGATTGCCAGGGGCTATTATGTGGACTACTTATCTTGTCACTTAATGTTCTTTTGATCATGTCACCGTATTGAAGCTGCAAATGTCTGTGTTTTGCACAGGCATCAAGAGTCATTCAAGGACCATGAGCAGCCTGACACCAAAGACGTAGAGTTGTCAGATTCAGCCACTTGGCAGAGACAGAAATGGTGATGGGAGATTTAATTAATGGGATGGTTTCCCAGAGATGATCCACTCAGCTGCAGTACCACACATGGCTGCAGGGGAATTTTCTCTCAGGCTGCCTAACACTTGTCTGTATTAATGTGGCTGCCTGACTTTGACCCTATTTATTTCAGCTCCGAGGGTCTGACCCAACAGTGAGCCAAATACACAAGTTCTTTCCAAACTGAGAATTAACATGAGGACACCATTGTTAGAACTGGCTGAAAAGTCTGTGGTGCTCAAGATGATCAGTGTTTGTCAGGCTACTTCAGGATGAGGTGTGGCTGACAACATCAGAACGATGAAGGATCAGTTCAGAAACAGTACGTTTAGGTCTCTTTCTTTTCCTTCCCCCCTTCTTTCTCTCTCTCCCCCCTTGTCTCTGCCATGCCCATTTCAATAAACCCCACAGCACTGGTTTGACACAAGGTCTCCTTTGCACCTTCCCCGGGCCCAGCCCTTCCTGACCATTTCAATCAGCGCCTCACAACCAGGGGCTGCACGGCCCCAAGGCCGGGGCTGCTCCAGCCACTCCCAGAGCCTTCGGCTGCTCAAGGGCTGCCGGGGTGGCCTTTGTGACACAGGCACCTCGTGTCACAGCCCTCGGTGACATTGCAGGATATTGTGATGCCCACAGTCCTTTGTGACATGGCAGAGCC
>VYZP01078358.1:6169-19132 GCA_013400635.1 Hypocryptadius cinnamomeus | reverse complement strand
CCTCCCATTGGGAACTTCTTCCAAGGCCTGACCACCCTGTCAAGGAACAATTGTTTCTGATATTGAATCTGCATTTCCCCTGCTGGGATCCAAGGCCATTTCTTCTCATCCAGAAAGGATTCCATGCTGGTCCTTTGGCATTTTGTCCATGAGGATCAGGCACAGACAGGAGGTGTTGCTCCCAGGACACGACCTCACACTGCCAGACCGTGACACACACAATTCCTACAAAACCAAAGAAAGTTTGGTTTAAGAAATAGTAGTGGTAAAGAAATAGTAGTAGTAGTAGTAGTAGTAGTAGTAGTAGTAGTAAAAAACCCACATCAAAAAGAGCAGAAAACTCCCCCAAAACCCATAAAAATTATAAGAATAAGAAAAAAACCCAATAAGAAGAAGCTGAAGCAGATGAAAAAGTAGTAATACTAAAAAAGAATAAGGATAAGAACAGGAATAAGAATAAGAACAAGAATAAGAATAAGAATAAGAATAAGAATAAGACTAGAAATAAGAATGAGAAAAAGAATAAGAAAGTAATCAGACTAAGAGTAGAAATAAGGAAAATAATAACACTAAGAACCAGAAATAAAATTAAGAATTGAAAGAAGAAGAAAAAGTAGAACAACAAAAAGTATAGAAAGAAGAAGAGCAAGTAGAACAGGAACAAAAAGTATAAAAAAAGAAAGAAGGACAAGAAGAACAAGAAGTATAACAAGAACATCAAGAGCATGAAGAAGAACAAGAAAAACAAGAAACAGACCAAGATGAACAAGAAAAAGCAGAACAAGAAAAAGAAGAACACAACCAAGAAGAACAAGAAAATGAAGAATACAAAGAAGAAGAAGAAGGAGAAAAATAAGATGAACAAGACAAATAACAAAACCCTGAACAAGGAAAAGAAGAAGAAAAAGCAGAGAAACAAGACCAAGAATAACAAAGACCAAGAACAACAAAAAGCAGAGGCAGTGAGGATGACTGATAATCCCTCTGAGAGTCCCAAAGCTCTCCCCTGGCTCAGTGCTGAGGCCTTGCAGCACAGCACTGCATGGGATGCAAAGCCATGCAACAGATGCAGAGTGTGCTGCAGGAGACTGCCTCAAACTTCCCCCAGCCAGAGCAGGGAGCCGGGTGTTCCCCTGGCCCCAGTGTCTGTCCCTGTGCTGAGCTCGATGTTCTGGGGGACCCTCAGCACCAAGGAGAGCTGATGGAGAGCGTCAATGCGGTGTGTTGGCATGCATGGAGGGGAGAAGTTTTCATCCTAATCTTCCTTCCCTTCCTTCCCTCCTTCCCTTCCTTCCCTCCTTCCTTCCCTCCTTTCTTCCCTCCTTCCCTATTTTTTCTTTTTCTTTTTCTTTTTCTTTTTCTTTTTCTTTTTCTTTTTCTTTTTCTTTTTCTTTTTCTTTTTCTTTTTCTTTTTCTTTTTCTTTTTCTTTTTCCCTTTTTTCTTTTTTCTTTTTTCTTTTTTCTTTTTTCTTTTTTCTTTTTTTCCTTCTTTTTTTCCACATCAGGTGTAAACTAAGGCACTGTTTTGCCAACAAATGCCTGCCTGTTTCTCTTCTTCCTGTCTTGTCTGTTTGGGGTTTTTAGGGGGCACTCAGGATGGAAGGACCCTGGGAAGTTCCTCCAGGGCTGTTCTCTGTGACCTGTTTAATGAGCAAATGGGATCATTCAGGTAGCCTAGACATGCAGGGCTGGAAAGACACTTGATATCCATCCTGAGTGCTCACAACAGGGCTTTTAGTCCATTCCTGGAGTAATCCAAGCTGAAAGGGCTAGAACACGTTAAAGTGCAGCTCTGTCTTGACATCTCATTCCCTCTGGGAGTAGGATCTCATACCTTGTCAGTGGCCTGCCCTGTGGGAAGAATTGCAGAGGCAGTGCAATAAACCAAGAAGAGACCTGGCCAGCAGGACCACAGTGCCAGGCAGAGAATGAGTTGTTCTGTGTCACCCAGCTCGTGACTTTTCTCATTCCTCCAGGTGCAGCAGGGACTGCAGAAAGTGGCCATATAACCACATTAGTCAGTGAATCTTTGTTCCCCAAACCTTTGTAATTAAGGGAATTGGAGAGACAGTGCTCTTGTGCTCACAGGCAAAAACAAAACCCAAAAAAACCAGATTAAAGCCAGAGGTTTGTTTTTCAAAGTTCACTGAGGTAATTTTCTCAAGGTAGCTGTCTCTGTTTCCTGTAACTGGGAAAAAGGATCAATGGCACATCATTAATGTTGTATCCCTTCTGAAATGAATTGTTCATTAAGGGTTGGCCGGCTGGTGGGCCTTTCCCTCAATGCCTTCTTATGGTCATGGTGATTTTTTACATTTTGATTTTAATAATTCGAAGTGACACCCTGAGATTGGGTGGAGTTTCACTATTTCTGCATTATCAGAGAGCATTTCTGTTCCCAATCTGTGTGACAAGAGTTCTCATGCAAGCCAGGGCAGCTTCAATATGGATAGTGTCTTTTATTCTTCTGATTCCTAAGGGAGGGCATTCCCTCTGTCCATTTGCCTTGCTGAGGATGTGTTTTCAACAGGATCCTTAGCTTGGAGTTGGTTTCAATGCATCTCAGGTTGCATTAATTAAGAAGAATATCTCAAATGCAATATGGTCTAAGCAGCTGAATCATGCCTTTTCCTCCAGCCTGTTGCCTGTGTTTCCGTGAACTTTTGTGACCACATTGTTTATTTTTATATATTATTAATAATCAAAAACATATTTATGTTGCATAACACACAATGCAAATTTTCATTAGGCTTTTGCATTAGCCTGTCTTAAGTTAATAATTGCTTCAATTTAGCTGGTTGATGAGAAGTTAACTTCATCTGGATAATGAGTAAATTACAAAACAGAAAAGAGGAGATTTGTCCATGAGAAGACTTTAACTCTGTGGAAAGCACCACTTTTCATAGCCTGAGTGGTGGGAAGGGTCAGTTGTTGCCACTATGGAATATTACAACTGATTTCTTCACTTTCAGAGTTTGACATTCCTGATTGTGGGATTTTTTTGGTGTTTTTTTTTGTTTGTTATGTTTGGTTGGTTGGTTGGTTGGTGGGTTGGTTGGTTTGGTCTGGTGTTTTTTGGTTGGTTTGTTTTGTTTTCAATTTACTTTTCTGTGACTCTGGAACCCCTTTAAAATCTTAGTAATAAATCCAAACTCCAATTCTCCTCAAGAGAAAGAGAGGCAGCAGTTGAAAATACATCCTTTGGTCTCTAACATCCCCCTCTAATTTCTTCCATAATAACTAAATATTTTTGTCAATGAAATATCTTCTTATTGAAAATTTTGAATCTGAATGTAGCAGAAAAGAAAAGTTTTTTGGTTTTACCTTGGTAATTTTTTTGCTCATCTTTAACTCTGGGACATTTCTGATAGAACATGCTGGCTATTTAAAAAGTGAAAAGTCAATTAAAAATGTTGCATGAAGGTACACTGCCAGGGAGAGACATAGAGAGAACTAAGATTATTTACTTTAAAACTATGTTATAATTACAATTACAATTATTTTTAATAATAAGATAGTAGCCTAAGAAGGCCAATAATGCAAGATTGGAATGAGAGGGAGAGAGGATATATTCAGATTCACTAGTCCTGTAAATATGAGTGGACTCATTGAGATTTCTTTACAGACTAAAAAAATATTGTATTCATTACCTTTTCCTAAGCACATTTCTGGGTATTTGAAGGATATTTAGGCAGTATTTACATGCACATGCCAAATTGTAAATGAAATTATGCTGTCCAGGAAAACTCACTATGCTAAAGTGAATTTTATGGTCCAAAGTGAAAGACACAGGTGACTTAATTAATAAGCATTCTAATTGTATTTTGTTCCATATGAATCCCTTTCTAACGTTGCCTCAGTGGGGACAGGATTTTAATGAATATCCCACCCAGAACAACCTAATTAGACGACATGTGAATGAGCAATGAGGAAACTGAGGTAATAATAACCCATAAGGTTAAACACACTTTTTTAGGCTTGGGATTTTTATTTCTGTAATCGGATTTTCATCTGTTTGTAGTGTTACTCTCATCATTGCTGATGAGCAGGGCTAAGGTAGCTTTCTTTTCCTTTTTCTTTTCTTTTCTTTTCTTTTCTTTTCTTTTCTTTTCTTTTCTTTTCTTTTCTTTTCTTTTCTTTTCTTTTCTTTTCTTTTCTTTTCTTTTCTTTTCTTTTCTTTTCTTTTCTTTTCTTTTCTTTTCTTTTCTTTTCCTCTCCTCTTTTCTCTTTCTCTTTCCTTTTTCTCTCCTCTTTTCTCTTCCTCTTTCTCTGTTTTTTACTGTTATATCTCTCTGCAAAGTCATGTTTCACCACCCCAACAGTGTTCCAGGCCTTTTGGAAGTGACACACCACCAGGAACAGCCCTGCTGACTCCAGTAACTGTCATTCTATTTTATATATATGGAAACAGTTGTGCTTATAGGAATTAAAATCTCATAGATTTTGGTCCCACAGATCAAAATCTCACAGATTTTGACTGAGTACAAGTCGGATGGGTTCTCATGGTGTGGAGCCCACAGGAGGTCCCAGGTCTGCCTGCTCCCACCAGCTGAGCTAACAGGAAACTGCTGAGCTGCAGAAACAGTTGTGCTAATTTCCAGTTTTGGTTTACAGCTATGGTCTCCTTTCTTTTCTTCGCACTTTCCTCATCCAAACAGAAACAAAGCTCAAAATTACTAAGGTCGGGAGGAGCTTTGGAGGAGCGTTTTGGAGGAGCTTGAATTCCTGGGTGGAATTCCATCAGCCAGGGATGTGTCTCAGGTGTGTCTGTGCACATTTTAGGAGGCTGGTTTGGTACAGACACTGTGATTCCTAGGAAAGCAGATGCAAAAAGGCAGCTACCTGCACAGATGCCACGTGTTTGCATGGCATCATCAGGCCCATGCAGGTGTTGGATCTGGAGTGGTTCATCCCCAGAACCTCTCTTCCACAAGGTCCAAACCTGAGGAATGGTCGTTTATTTTCAAACAGCCATGCATCTCTTTGTTTTATCCCTTTTCTGCCTCTCTTTAGTAACTTTCAGTCTTCTTTGCCTTTTCCTCTACTTGTGCTTGTTCAAACACTTAATGTTCCCAGAAGTTTTAACATTTGTTGTTTTGTTTATGGATAAATAGTGTTTAATTCCAACAGATATTTCTTATTCAAGAGCAAAGCATAAAAGCACACAGAAAATCCTGCTTTTCTGTAGAGACTGGCTGATGTTAAATCACATTGGAGCCCTGTGCTGGTAGTTTGTGGGTGACTATTTAGCAGCATGTGTCCATGACGTATTACATCTCAAAGAATCAGTCATGGCCATCTCCTTGCATAAAACCCAAAACCTGAAGGTCCAGAGGACTGAAATGCCACTGGTAATCCTTGCTGGTGATTGCCATGGTGCTGCTGACGTGGTAGCGCTGCCCTTTGCACTGCAGCTCTTGGCCCAAAATTAGGAAACAACTTCCTTCTGCAGCCCTGGAGAAACTAAATTTCTTGCCCTAGGTTTACAGCAGGCACTGGCATTTTGCTGTAATCTTCAAGTTCATCATTCTGTCTGTTTTTTAACTGTTTGTTTTTGTTTCCACTAGGGCTGAATTAGACAAAGGACAGGAACAAGAAGAAATGGTTTAAAGGGAGAAGAAACAGTGGTGGCAGATGGTGCTGATTACAGGTACGTGGTGGGCAGACCAGGATGTGAGTCATCCCTCTGTTTACACCAGTGAAACTGTAGTATCAAAAGCAACATTTGCAGAAATATCCAGCAGATCAATCAGCAAATTTAGATGATGCTAAATATACATTTACAAACTACAATTAAAACCCCATCATTAAAAAAGGCAGAGCGAAAGACAATTTAAGAACAAACGACAGTTATTGTACCATATATGGCCGCATCAGATAAGGGAAACCAATGGGAGAGGGCTGAAAACGACTGTGAACTTAATTTTGAGGTTGAGAATCAGTCCTGCAGCAAAACTGAATGATTGGTTTGGTCAGGAGCAGAGGCTGGACACAAAACAGACTCTCACCTCCCTGTGCTGAGCAGCCTCCCTGTCCCAGGGACACGAGGTGAAGTTAGTGGCAGCAGTGGAAATGAAGCGTGAAATTAAGTCACAAAAGGTCAAACAGAATTCTCATTTCAATCATCGCAGACAAGTTTTATGGTCCAAGAAACAGGACCTTAAAGGCTTTTAGCTACATTTTTAAGAGGTAGACAACTGTCCGAGTGTGTTTCTCCCACCAAGTCCCAAACAGTGTAATGGGAACGGTCCTTATTAAAATAAAGCACTTGAAGTATGTTGTCAGAACGTATATGAATCAAGGGGTAAGGCTTCGTGGAAGGACGTGGAACATTAATGTTAAATTCCCCTCAGCTGAAGTAGAGGAAGAATGTATACAAAAGAAAATTACAGACTGAGAAAATGTGTTTTTACATTGCTGTCCAAGGGGCAGCTGACTGGGGGTGATATTCAATATGGGAAGTGATGTATTTTCACAAATAATACCTTGGAGGTTGATGAATTAATGTGCTCTTTTGCCAAAGGGGGCTTTGTGTGTGGAGCACTACAAGTCACATATATTTTTTTTTGTTACTATGCATTTGAAAGGCAATAAAACTTATTTACAAGTGGATAAAACATCTACCTACACAGATCACTCCTCAGTGTAAAATCCCTCATTGTGTGGAAGAGGTGTGAGAAGATACCAGGGAATATATTTACCTGAATAAAGGAGAAGACTGGGTAGAAGTTTGGGATGCTGTGATTTACATTGCTACTTTGGCGAGAGGATGGTGAATTTTGGAATGTGGATATTCCATACTTCACCCCCTTTTGCAGCACCTGAGCTTGGCCAGGACCACTGTGCATCCTGCCTGGGATACCAGATGTGGGTACCAGACATCTTACTGACTACTGGAGCAATTTTCTGCTTTTGCAATCTTCCCAGCTGCTGGAAACATCTGGTGGATGTTGATTCATGTGAATAGAGCTCCTGCTTGCTTGCAAAGCAAAGACAAGAATTAGACCCATCCCACATTTCTCCCTTGTCATCCCCTCAGGTTTCCATTCCTAAAAAATGAGACTCCTACACCAAACCAGTGCCTCTCCATATCCTTCTTTCAATAATCAGTCACCACAGCCCTTTCAGTGAAACCTCCTTAGAGTTAAGAGCAAGCACATGTGCAGACTGCTCTCTGGCCTTAGTTAATTTTCTATTTCAAGCTGGTTTTGTTGCTTGTAGGCAGCTAAAAGATTTACCCACCCTCATTTCAATTGCTCCCTGATTTCCAGTGTGACTGGAAAAATGAGTTCTCTGAAAACAGGACAAATAGTTGCTTAGGCCAGTGTCCAGCATCACCATCTACAGGGAGCAGGTCATCCTTTTAAATTGAAATATCCATGGTATTGAAAGATTAGCACCATGTATTTGACATTAACTTATTGGGGGTAACTAATATGTGGCAAATCTTTTCATTCCAACCACTGCAGGTAGCTAATGGCTTAGCAACTCCATGCCTTAATGGCTTGGTTCTCCATATTATTGAAGAAATTCCCAATTTACAGGTAACATTTCTCAGTCAAGTGTAAATAGTGAGTGAAAACAGAGTAATCAAGGGACACAAGATCTGAGTAATTATTAAAGACTGGTTATATGATAACTCAAAATTTAGGATTTAAGATAAAAACATGTTTTCAACATTTCCATCTTTTAAGATTAAATAGCAAGACAAAAGAGGTTAGTTTTTATCTAGCATTTCAACCTACTTCAGGAATAATGTTTCTCCTTTAATTAGCAGATTTTTAGAACAAAACTGTTCAGAACAGAAAGAGTGTTTGGCTCACTGTACAACATAGAAAAAGCCTAAGCAATACTAACTTCTGCAAAACAACATCAGTGATCAGTAAAATGCTGCATGGAAAAAGAGCTATTATTATTTATCCTGAATTAGGGGATGAAATAGAGTGGGTAAAAGAGTTCCATGAGAATCTGACTGGATTCACTTCTAATTCCCACAGTCTGGTTCAAACTGAAATGTGGGCATTGACAACTAAAACAATGCCACGGCATAAAAAGAAGCTCTCACTGGAAGAGATAGACTTGACCATGGATATTTTAATGAGGGGCCACACTTGTATGGCAGAGATAATAATCCCCTTTCATGGGTGAGATATCTTTTATTTCATCATGAAAGCTACACTTGAGTATTACATTTGTCCACATTCAGCTCTGGGATCCAAGTGTGCGGTGCTGCTTTGTCGCCCCCCGAGCTGTGCTGGGGCTCACAATGCAAATGTCACACTGGGGATGGCTGACTTGACATTGACAAGTGATTTCTTGGCTTTTAGGGGAAAAAAAACCCTTCTCCACATGACAGGTCCATCGTACTATAAGGCAATTGTGCTCTTTCACTCCCTGTCTTACACAGCAAGAACTGCACATATAAAATACGGTGCTGGGCAAGAATTGAAGGAATGATGTTTTTCCCTGATAATATTTTTTATTTTTCCACTGTGCATTCGTTTAACTAAATCCTTTATAAATGAATAGATTTATGAATCCCTTTAGGGCAGTTTACTTGTTGTATGCCACCATACATATTGAGAATGCCACAAGAATATTAAATGCAATAATTCACAGGGCTGTGCTGCATTACCCTTCTCAAGAAATTAAGTCCTTGATTTTAATCCCACTGAAATAAGTAGTATAAAATGGATATAAGTAGTATAAAATGGATTTAATGAGTTTTGGACCATTAGTCCTGGTATTCCAGTCCTGAACTCAGCTTCTTGGGGAGTGTAGGAGCTGTATATGAAAAATTAGCATTGTATGAGCAAGCAATTTCACCCAAGAGTTTATCCAGACTTGTGCACTATTTTCATTAGTCCATAGTGAGAGTTACTGGGACACAAAATTAATTAATCTTTATCCAGACAAGGCATATCAGAATGTGCCATCGGCAGTCAGCTGGGCCATGAACTGGGGATCACAAGCAGTCAGGAATATGTGCTGATTGCAGTACTTTGCACTGGAACAATGAAGTCACAGATTAAGGCAATTATCAGTTCTGCTTCTTTTTCCTTTCCAAAGTAACCTCACACAGTTACTGCAATGCATATGAGAGCCACGGTTTCATTGTCACTTCTTCTCATATTTGTTGACCTCATTGAAACCAGGAGGTTTATTATTGAATTGAATTGGTGAATCATATCTAAATTTTTACCTTTGCTTATTGTGTTACGCCCATCTGAATAAAATGAGCAAAGATATAAAGCAAGTTCTCTGGATGTATTCTTGTTTCATAAATGTGGAAATGGGGGAACTTCCTCAATTAGTATACCAGTATGAAGAGAAAATTTTCAGAGTTACTGACTTCAGACACATGATTGCAGAGACCTGGCAGTGGAAGGGAGGAAAGCAAGGAAAGAGAAATTCAAATGGAAAATAAATACCCATTGTAGAACTTGCTAATTAAAAAAAAATTATCCTTTCAGTTTGTAATTTCAATGGTATCGTTATTGCAGAATCGCATCACTGTAACAATAAACAAAAGTAATATAAAATAAATTCTACTTACAGGCCATTCATCCACACTACCAGTTCTGGGCAGTTCTGCAGATTTTAAAATTGCACCACTTCCTTTTGATCAGGAATATAATCACCAAATTTTAGGAACAAAAGGATTTGAATGGGTAGAAGCAAATTAATTGGAACAGAAGTTAAAGCACCAATTCCTCACAATACTCTTGCAAGTTTCATCTCTCACATTTCTTGTGATAGATGACCAATGACCATTCCTGACCATTCAATTTCAAATGAGGATCTTGTTCTTACCTCCTAAACAGACCAAAACAACTTATCTGTCCTATTTTATTCAAGGCTTACATTTTCTGTTAGTCTGTAATTCTTCTCCAAAACCCACGTCCGTCTCAAAATTATTTTTTTTTTGTCACCTTGAAATCTTTGTAACATTCTGACAGCAAAACACGTCGTAGTCTTCTAGCCTGAATTTTGGGTAGTGCCTAAATGTCCCCTCTTACCTGACTCAGGATGAGCCCTGGTCTCTGAGGCTGTAAAACTAAAATATGGCTCATATTCCAATTTTTCTGTGCTGGGAATAAGTTGTTAGGCTGCAGACTAAATGTCAGGAGGGTACTCATATGTGTAAACCCCAGAGGGGTATACAGATCTCCCAAAAGGGCAGGGAGGCTGGTTAACAAAATTCTCTGTCCTTCCCCTCATACCCATAACAGATTGTCAAAATAAAAATGTACAAGACCAGGTTCTGTCACTGCATTTTGAAATTATTAAACTGGTGAAGCAGGGCCCCTCATACTTACCACCCTGATTTCACAGGTTTTGCTTTAGATTAAGGTTTCCTTACAAAATCCTTGCTGTATGCCACCATGCAGCAAATGGGCAGAATGGGCAAATCAAGCCCATTCTGAATTAATGTTTCCCAGAAGTGTGAAGTTCATCAGCAGTCAAAATCCCTCCCCCTACACCTGCAACCCTCGAGTGCAGAATGAGCCACACACCTGTGAAACAACCAGGACCCAAGCTGTTATCAAACCCAGGAATGCCTCTGTTATGTATGATGGTCTTGTTGCAGGTTGTGGGAAAACTCAGGAGAATTTTTACCCTGCCAGCACCAAATGGATTCTTTCCGGAAGAAAACGTGTTTGTGTGGCATCTCTTTAGTGTTGTCACATGTGACTTTTGGCACCTTCTGAACAGGGGGAGTCTTTTTATAATCCTGGAATCGTGTTGAAGATGTATAAGAGCATTAACTATTGATTTTAGATGTGGGTCAAAAAGGTGCTGAGTGGGGTCTCTGTGCCGTGTCAGGGTGGCTTTGTGTGAGCCAAGGTGCACAGTCATGAGATTATCTGACACAAACTCTGGGCACAGCCAAATCAATGCATTTTATTAGATTTATTGCTAATGTTTGAGGGCCTTCAATCTGAAATTACAGACTCTTGTTGTTCCAGTTAGGGTGGGACGGGGTCCTGAGGGGAGCATATCCTGTTTAAAACCATGGGCATCATGCACCTGTATTTGTACCTTTCTATACACGGGGAGCATTCCTGCTAAATCCTGGATCTCAGACCAGGAGGGAGCAGCAGGTCAGGTCACAGTCTGACCCCACAGGTTTTAAGTTTCACCCATAATCTCCTAAGTGGAGTGCATTCACTTGGGCTGGTGATTCCCAGCCTGGCTGCTAACGCCAAGCACAAAGTGGGGAGTGGGAGCCCACTGAGACACCCCCAAATCCCAAAAGCCCCTCCAGAGGAAAAAAAAATCATTAATGGAGTTATCCTATGTACTGCAGTGGGATGTAAAAACCTGCAAATGTCTCTGATGCTCTGACTGTGAAGTTATTTCCTTTTAGCCCTCAAATACAGTATATCCTTTAGCTTTGGGCATGCCAGCAAAGCAGGAATCACAGAATCATGGAAAAGGTTGGGAAAGACCTCCAGACACCCAAAGGATGGGTCATGCAGAACCTCTGCCCTCTGCCAGGGACCATCCAAACCCATCAGNATATTTCATTTTATTAGGCTCTTCGTTTTGGCATAATAGCAAGTTCCATTTACTCTGAATTGACTTTCCTCTCCCCCCCATTTATGATTCATGGTTTCATTTCTATGGAACAAAGGAAATATATTTACCATCTCCTCTGCTCTAATTCTTACCCATTTTGTGCTTTGAAAGCTGCCATGAAAAGCCCTGGACAGCAGCTAGGTGGCATTGCTATTGTTTCTACTGCTTTTCTTGACATTCCTTTTGTTATGCAAAGATTGCATTACCTCTGTTTCCACAAATTGATGCTCAGAGCACATTTTGAGGCAATTATTTATGATATTTCATAAACTCTTCTCTGAATCACTGCTTTCTAAGAAAAGTTGTCTGTTTTCTAGGAGCAGCCTTTCTTCTTTGTACCCAAAGAAGAACATTCTATTGCTGTGTTTGCAAACATGACCAGAAACACTATTAATGAATGATTCCTAATAAGACTGTCCTAGCTTCCCTCTTTACTGTCATCTCATCACTAAACAAGGTGTTTTAGACAGAAAGTGTTTTAGTTTAGAAGCAAGTGTTACACATAAATCTCAATAAGAAATAATCATTATTATTATTCTACACATGAATCTTCTTTTGAAATTAATTCCACGTGACATTTGAATTTTGAAATCATTTATATTCTCTGCTGAAGTGGAGTAATCACACACAGCCCAAAGGCTTCATGTTGCTGTGTCAGTGATGCACAGAGCAATGTTGAAACTGAAATCAGTTCAAAACCAAAATACACCTGGCCCTGACCTCCTTGTAGTCAGATTTTCCTTTGCTTAGGGATGGATTATTTGTCTGATGAGCTGACTCTGATGGCAGTGGGACCCTCTCGGTGAGTGCTAATGCTCTCTCACAAGAAGTTGTACTGAAAATCAACAAGGCCCGTTCTCTCCATCCCCTAAAAAGTCTTCTTCGAACTGTGTGTGTCATCTGGCAATCTCAGGTGTGAAAATACCACCAGTTTTTCACAAAGCTCTGTTGAGGGGCACAAGCCAGGCTGCGGTCCTTGAGGCTGCACTGGAGAAATCAGCAGATGATGGAGAGGCTCTTGTTGGGGCTTAGGGAAGCTTCTGCAGAAAAGTGATTTTGTTCTAGGAGGAAACATCCACCAACAAATCTGAAAACACTTTTGACCCTCAAGTAGGGTCAAAACCAGATGGGAAATGTGATCAGGAGAATTCAGTGCTCCTCTGTGTTGTACAACTGCTGTCCTCCAGCAGTGAAGCACAATAAATGGATTGGGGTGGGGATATTTTGTAGACATCCCCAAAAGGTAAAAGCCCTGCTGATCCCCAAGGTGAGTGCTGCTCCTTTCAGGGGGATGCAACAGCTGCAGTCATTCAGCCCAACTTCCACAGAAACTGAGTGAGTTTGGAGAGGAAATGTGGGTTTTTTGAGGGGGAGGAGGTC